>BQNB010014126.1:8214-38464 GCA_026074375.1 Tanacetum coccineum | reverse complement strand
AGATAATCCATTAAGAAAAGAGTTTGTAGACAAGCATGTATTCCCCCTCGCGAGTTTATAAACATTCAAAAGATTGAAAAGCGAGGTTATGAACTCACCTTGATGATGTAGAACGATTGACAGATGGCATCTAATATGCACAATACGAACGGAAGACGAAGCGGCTCGATCAAGAAGTTGCAGCTAATCTTAACGGCTAAATCCCACTAGCCTAGGATAATGTATTTGGGTTTCCCGATGAATGATTACATCAACGCGACACGTTGATAAAAGATCTAGATTTAAAGTTGTAATACCTTGGTGGTTGGTTAAATAAATAGATTGAAAATATACGCAAAGCGTGTAATATATATTCCTTATATATTACATATGAAAAATAACCCTTATATAATTCATACCGTGAATTATATCACAAAGACAATCAATCCAAAGATAAATGAAAAGTATATAATACCTTGCAGGTATTATATAATAAATGTGAATAATTAATTAAATCAATTAGTTTGACATCAATTTAATTAATAAGAAGACTTTGTATAAAGGTTGACACATGTCTTAACGTTATGAATTAATCAAACCACGTTTGTAACAGTTTATAACAATTATAAAATATAAATTAATATTTTATAAATCATGTTTCGTTTCATCGACGGGTCGTGTCTAAATAGTTATCTCATTGTAAAAATATAGTTTTCGTCCGTTGTCAGGTTATGATGTATATATCTTTAAAATATATCTTAGTCCCTTTTCCCGTGTTTCCAAAATAATAGAAGTTTTGGTAAAACATTACTAATATAGAAATTTATATATAAATTTCGCCATGACATTTCCGTTTATATATCGTTTCCCACTTTTATCAAAATTCAATGTTTTCCCACTTTAATCAAATCGTGTTGCAATATACGCTCGTTATTAATATTTATAATTAGACAAATTTTTAAATAGCACATTTATTTAACCAATTTAAACCACCACTAGATCCGGTTATATAATTAAATATTGAAATATATTTATGAGTCCATTTTTGTAAACCAAACTCACCCTATGTTGTTTCGCTAAACCAAACGCGCCTATTTCTGCTAAACCAACCAAACGGATCCCCTTTTGTTGTCTTCTCTAAACCCAAACGCACCCCTTGGTGTAAATCTGCCCAAACCAAACGTACCCCTATCCGTGTTTCTGCTATACCAAACACACCCTAACCGGTTTCCTGTTAACCCAAACGCACCCTATGGCTGTTTTAACAGCCAAACGCACCCTAATGTATTTCTATATCAACCCAAACACCCCTTATCCTGTTTCTACAAAACCAAACGCACCCTAACGCACCCTATGAGGTGAAAATACAAACCAACCGAGCCCTACCTTGGCTGTAAACATCAACCTAACGCACCCTTAGTTAATATTACTCAGCCAAACGCCCCCCTCTTTCGATTAATATCCAGAACCAAACACACCTTTATCTTTTCTGTTAACCCCAAACGCACCCTAACAGTTTTTTTTCTAAAATCAAACGCAGCCTATACGGTGATATAACCACAAAACCAAACGTGCCCTAGTGGTCCGAACCAAACACACCCCGCTGGTGGTTTTAACTACTAAACGCACCCCTTAGTGCCGATAAGATCAAACCAACGCACCCTTTGGTGCGGCTGATAAGGAACCAGACGCACCCATGGTGCCTGCGAAAAAAAGTAAAACTAAAACCCCACCCCCCCTTTCGGGTTTGCTTAAACTCGAACACGCCCTTGGTGGGCTGCCAAAAGGAACGCACCCCTCTGTGCGAAATAATAGCCAACGCACCCTTTGGTGGTGGTTTTAAACCCGAACGCACCCTATGTGGGTGTTTATAACCAAAAACAAACACCCCCTGGGCTGTTATCTAGTAAACAAATGCACCCTCGGTGCTATTACCACAACCGACGCACCCTTGGTGTTTAAAACAAATCGAACAAAACACCCCTCGGTGGTGATGAAGGTGGCGGCATGGTGGCGATGGCGTAGGGGAGGAGATAGAGGTGGTGAGGGTGACGGGATAGAGGTGACGATTGTGGTGGCGAGTGGTGGCGCGTGGTGATGAGGATCGGGTAGATCCGGAGATGAGAAACGTTTTATGTTTCGGCCGGTAAACCCGCCGGAAAACTTTTCCGGCGGCGGCAGCATGGTGGCCGACGGCGGCTGGTGGCTGCCGGAATTCATAAGGGAGAGAGAGACTAGTGATATGTTGTTGTGTTTTTATAAATAATGAAAAGAAAATTATAACTTTTGTATTTATATAAAAAGTTATAAAAACAATGACAAAGTAATAATAGATGAGGGAAAAATTTGTAAATGTTTCTTCAGGGACCAAAGGTGTAAATGTTGGGCATTATTTTATAAAATAATGGTTCGGGACTCATTTGAGCGACTTAACGGATGATTCAAATCTCGAAACTTGCGCCATTGTTTTCCAAATCATTTTTCCAATAAAAATGAGTATTTACACGATTTTATTTCATAATTGTTTCATAACATTTATTTAAAATGTTTGTTATTCATTTATATATTTTTCCGATAAACTTTATCCGTAAAATGAATTTTAACTTCAATAATTGCGTTTCTAACAAACGTTTTCGATTAACAATATAAATAAATTTATTAAATATTTTTATTTAATAAATTATGATAATTAAATATAAATTTAATTATTTTGGGTCGGCACGCGTTGTGCTCAAAATTTTGCGAGGACATTTCAGTCACCTTCTGACTGTTTTCGGATCTCGGTCAAACTAAAAAAGTTGTTCGAAATAATCCGTTTTACATCAAATTTGATTTAGAGTCGATAAAATAAAACGTGATTTAGCTGCTCGTTTTTGATAATTCAACCTAGGAATAACTTATATCTCCTTTAAAATTTCGAAAATTCTCGGATGTTACAGTACCTACCCCTTAAAGAAATCTCGTCCCGAGATTAAATTTGTGTTATCCGATTGTGTGACTAAGGAAAGACTTAAGGTTTAATAAACTCGTTCTAAGCAAGACGCTGATAACTTTATTCAGCGAAAATTCGGTGTTTCTACACTTCTCAATCTACCAAAAATTTTGACTAGGTTTGCCTAGGATATTTAATCCATCAAAATGGGTATCTCAAAATATATCACTACAGATCTTATGACTGGTATAATCGCGTTATAGGGAAAGTCTCATTTTAGTGAAAACCTCAAGAAGAAGGTGTAGTTGCGTGAGTATATTTGTATAAGTTTCTAAATGTCCGAGGACGGAGTCTCGTTTCTACTATCTGTAAGGTTCGATGATTCACATCAACTTGGCTTATGGATGTAAGTACCCAACTTACTTGGCAGTACTAAATGGTATCATGACTTAAATTGGTGTACTACTTGTCTGCAATGCGTAATTCAACTGAATACCATATCGACATATGCTTATCTTGTTTAAGGTGGGTTTCATCACTTAGTTGATAAAGTTTGTACAATCTGGGACCACTCCAGGACCCAACAACAGCAACCATAACGACAATAACTATGACAAATGGTGATGGGATGCAGAGGGTGAGGACCCTCCGAGAAACAATATCCCCAGAATAAAGTTCAATAAATGAGAGGAGCTCGCGGAAGAGCTTATGCGATAGACGGCGGATTATGGTACTCAGTCGCTAGTTTAAGGACGAATCAACTCCATTAACTCAAGTGTGTAACAAGTCTGTTAGTTCTACGAACAGTTCGTGATCGCGAGGATTAGCAACGGCAAAAGTAATAACTAAGAATGTGTAAGCAGACTCCAAGCGAGGCCTTAAGATTCTGCTGAGTAGTAAGACACGATTGTGTTTCTAGACTTTTATAACGAAGTCCGGTGATTATCGAGTTCATGTTCATACTCGTCTCATATCGGATACCATTAAGCCCACTCATTTATAATTCATCATTTGCATAAAGAAGCTCTCAAATTATGTAAATAAAAATTTATAAACTTATGGTTCGGTGATTTATAATTTATTTATTTAAATGAAGAGGCGTCCCAATCCTTTTAAATAAACAGATTATAAATCATCCTACTTAATAATTCCCGATGCAATACGCGTACCCACATAACTTTCAAGGTGATGGATGACATGACGATGCATGTGCTCTAATGAGTATGGGACGAGTGTTCCAAACTCGTCTCGACAGGACAGGAGTAAAACTACCCAAAAATATCGACCTAGAGTTCAAGATAGGTAATGAGTACCCTGGTTAGAGTAAACCAGGTAAAAGTCTCGATGAACCAGTCAACATAGCAATTATCATATAAATCCTCCTATTACAAGTCCCGCCCATACAAGACTTGTAATACTTAGATTTATACATAATCCCATGCAAACAGAACTGTGACGGGTTTTGTTTACATAGCAATTATCATATCAATCCTTATATTACAAGTCCACCCATACAAAGACAGTAATACTTAGATTCATACATAATTCCATGTAAACAAAAATTATAACGGTCTTCGTGTAATACAATATTGTATAAAGCTAGGAAGAAAATAATATTCTTAGAGACCATTGTTTAACTTACAATGTCTGAGAACGAAACGAGACCATTGTGCAACTCACAATGTCTAAGAAGTAAAATGAGACCATTGTGCAACTCACAATGTCTGAGGTATAATGGAGACCATTGTGCAACTCACAATGTCTTAAGAAATGCTCTGGTATTTATATAAATAACTCTTATATAAATAAACGTGCGATATACGCAAAAGATGTAAGCATATATATTACATATATGTATGTCACGTAAGCACTTAATGCAGCACGTAATGTAAGCACATAAGCAAGTAGCGTGTATGCACTTTGAAAATGTTTGATGTGATGCAATGTTTGTGAAAACGGTTATAGTCTAGGGTAAAATATGCAACCTAGTTCTCTATAACCAGCGCTCTGATACCAATCTGTAACACCCACAAAATTTCAACAACGCAGTGGAATACCACTTAGGGTGCTACTTCATAATACACAGCGCTAGATATAAGAGAACGACCTCTAAATGTGTCGTTTGTAAAACAATCTCGTTGATTTTCTGAAATCAAAATAATAGTTGTCCCATAATTGCATCACAATGAAAAGCTTGAAAGCAACACAACGAGATTTGATCATTTGTAGAAATCCAAGTATGAAATCTTGTCAATTTAGACTCCAATGCACATCAGATAATCCAAGCATCTAATTCACCTGAGAAAAACATGCTTAAAAGTGTCAACATAAAGTTGGTGAGTTCATAGGTTTGTTTAAATATAAATGATAAACCAAAGGTTTCCAAAGTGTGTATGACCATTTAAACCCTTAAATGTCCTTCCAAAATATATGTATGATTTTCAGAAATCAAATATTTATAAAGTATGCATGACCGTTTCAAACCTTGTATGCTCCCAAACTGTATGTATGAATGTCATAATTCAAAGAGTTTAAAATATGTCTAACCATTTCAATCCCCAAATAGTCACAAAAACTATGTATGATATGGACCACCTTTGTTCCCAAAGTATGCATTGACAATCAACACCACTCCTAAATATCCAAATATTTATGGTAAAATGTATAAGTGTAGGACCGCAAGATTTCCCCCGTGATAATGCATCATGTGTAAACATCACAAAAATGTCATTACGTTTTCCTAAGCCCATGACACTGAAGCTTGACATAAATAAATACCATATAAATGGCCTACATTGCCCATGTTGATGTTCTAACCTGGAACATCCATTGATCCGCCATGTTATACGTTCGTTTATCAAGTGATAGCTAGTCACCCGAACGGAGGCGTCACTCCCAAATAGATCTATTTATAACACCTCGCAACACCTCCCCAGTGATTTAATAGTTTCAAGATAGGGCACATGGGTTATCGCTACTTAGGCAAACACGTAATCAATTTGATATAATGAAATGTTCTACTTGCGTCCAATTATAAAAACCCATGCATATATTTCTTACCCCAAAGTGCGTCCATAAATGTAACCAAACATTGTATCTCACCGTGAGATATATATATGAGTGTATAACCAAGTTATAGCAAGTGATCACGCTCAACAATTAAACCAAGTATTGCATCTCATCGCGAGATATAAAAATAAGTATGTAAACCAATTTGTAATCAACCATGTAAATGCGTTTGCAAACATGTATGCAGACGAGTTGAAAATGAGCACGTAACGAGTTTAAATCAAACACGTAATTGAATTTGTAACAAGCATGTTCTCACCCCAAAAATATATGTAAAACATGTAAAACGTGGGGCTATGAACTCACCTCGATGATGTAGAACGATTGACAGATAGGCATCTAATATGCACAATACGAACGGAAGACGAAGCGGCTCGATCAAGAAGTTGCAGCTATTTGGCTTTCCCGATGAATGGTTACATCAAACGCGACAACTTTAAGAAATTAAATTTAACGTTGTCAGGTTCTGGTGGTTGGTTAAATAAATAAATTGAAAATGTACGCAAAGTGTGTAATATATATTCTTTATATATTACATATGAAAAATAACCCTTATATAATTCTTACCGTGAATTATATATAACAAGGACAATCAATCCAAAGATTAATGAAAAGTATATAATACCTTGCAGGTATTATATAATAAGTGTGAATAAAATAATTAAACCAATTAGTCTGACTCGTTTTCTGAAATCATCACTTAATTTAATAAAAAGTTCTTGTATAAACGTATTCGTACGTTTTAAGATTACCAATTAAATTAACCGATGGTTGTAAAGCCTTTTACAACAATTATTAGGTTATCTTCTAGCTGACAATTATAAAATATAATATAATATTTTATAAACTCATATTTCATTTCCTCAACGGGTCGCGTCTAAAACAGTTGTCTCAATGTAAAGTATAGTTTTCGTTCATTGGTCGGGTTATTGTATAATACAAGTCAATGTATCTTTTTAAAATATAACTTGGTCCCTTTTTATCCGTTTATAACACAATATGAGTTTTAGTAAAGCGTTACTAAATATTGAAATATATATATATTTCGTTATGACATTTTCGGTTATATAATGTTTTCCTTATTCGCAAAACTCGACGTTTTCCTTTAATCAGTATATATTGAAATCATTCGTTTTTCAATATTTCAAATGCCCGCGCTTTCTAGATATAATATATATGTTATTATATCTCAACTTAACAAAATAATATATATAATATTTATTTAACCATTTTAAACCACCACTAGGTATTAAACTTTTATATTTATAAAAGTTTTCACTATATATTTATTATGATTCTAACAATGTATTTATTTACCGATTTGTGTTAACCCGAACGCGCCCTTATTGGTTTTCTGCTCACCCAAACATAACCCTTATGTTGTAAATCTGCCCAAACAAACGCGCCCTTTCCGGGGCGAACACAAACCAACGCATCCCTTGGTGCGAAATGAAACCAAACGCAGCCTTGTGGCTGCTGACCCGGACCTAAACGCACCCTATGAGGTGAAAATACAAACCAACCGAGCCCTACCTTGGCTGTAAACATCAACCTAACGCCCCCTTAGTTAATATTACTCAGCCAAACGCCCCCTCTTTCGATTAATAACCAGAACCAACATAAACCCCCAACCCCCCCCCCCCTTTAAATCTTTTCTGTTAACCCCAAACGCACCCTAACAGTTTTTCTAAAATCAAACACAGCCTATACGGTGATATAACCACAAACGTGCCCTAGTGGTCCGAACCAAACACACCCCGCTGGTGGTTTTAACTACTAAACGCACCCCTTTGTGCTTATTATTTAACCAAGACGCACCCCTTTGTGCCGATAAGATCAAACCAACGCACCCTTTGGTGCGGCTGATAAGGAACCAGACGCACCCATGGTGCCTGCGATAGTAACTAAAACGCACCCTTTCGGGTTTTGCTTAAACCGAACACTCCCTTGGTGGGGCTGCCATAAACGAATTTCAAATATAAATATATACATATATATATATTTATACGAGATCAAATAGGAAACGATATAATAAATAATATATTTATTTAACCATTTGTATACCACCAATATATATGTATCCGGTTTTAATTATCGAATCATTCTATATATTTATTAGTTAATTTATATTAACCAAACGCACCCTTATTTTGGAAACTGCCAAACCAAACACGCCCCTATTTGGAGTATGTTAACCCAAACAGCCCTTTATGGCTATTAACCCACATCCAAACGCACCCTTAGTGCAATCTGCATAACCAAACGCCCCCTTTGTGGTGATACAACAACCAAACGCACCTTGACCCATATTTCAGTCAACCAAACGCACCCCTATATGTTGTTGTTTACCCAAACGCACCCTTGTGCTTTTTATTATCAAACCAAACGCACCCTCATGGCTGTTTAACAGCCAAACTCACCCCTATCTATGAAACACTAAACCAACCGCACCCTCTTGGTGCCAAGCCGAAACTAAATGCACCCATGTAGGGTGGCTGCCACCCCACACGCACCCCTAGGGGCTGAGACAACACCAACCGCACCCTCTCGATGTGAAACCCAAACCGAACCCCACCCTTATTGTGGTTGAGGAACACCACCGACACACCCTCGTGGTGACTCTTGCTGCCACCCAAACGGACGCACCCCCTTGGTGCTTATCATAACCAAACGCACCCTTGAGGTGTTTATATTCAAACCAAACCCACCCCTAGCTGCTGCCCATGAGCCAAACGCACCTGTTCCCAGTGAAAATCAAACCTACACTTATTGGTGGGGCTGCCACCGAAACAAACAACCTTATGGTGGGGCTGTCGTGGCAGCGGTGGGGATGGCATGGTGGTATGGCAGCGATGGTTGTCGCGGTGATGATGACGATGAGATGATGGTGACCATGGTGGAGATCGGCTGGTGGGGGGTGACGATGGTGAGGAGGTGGCGGCTGTGGTGGCGAGTGATGGCGCATGGTGGTGAGGATCGGGTAGATCCGGAGATGAGAAACACTTTATGTTTCGGCCGAAAAACCCGCCGGAAAACTTTTCCGGCGGCGGCAGCCTGGTGGCCGGCGGCGGCTGGGTGGTTTCCGGCGGCCGAAAATCATGGGGAGGGAGAGATGTATAAAAGAGTGTGTGTGTGTAAATTTTGAGTTGGAAATGAAATGTTGTAATAAAAATTATATTTATATTAAAACTTTTAAATCAAAGTGGCATGTGTTAATTTGAGGGACTAAATGTGTAACTTGTTAAGAAACTTTTATAAAATATTGGTTCGGGACTCATTTGAGCGACTTAACGGATGATTCAAATCTCGAAACTTGCGCCATTGTTTTCCAAATCATTTTTCCAATAAAAATGAGTATTTACACGATTTTATTTCATAATTGTTTCATAACATTTATTTAAAATGTTTGTTATTCATTTATATATTTTTCCGATAAACTTTATCCGTAAAATGAATTTTAACTTCAATAATTGCGTTTTTAACAAACGTTTTCGATTAACAATATAATTAATTTATTAAATATTTTTATTTAATAAATTATGATAATTAAATATAAATTTAATTATTTTGGGTCGGCACGCGTTGTGCTCAAAATTTTGCGAGGACATTTCAGTCACCTTCTGACTGTTTTCGGATCTCGGTCAAAACTAAAAAGTTGTTCGAAATATCGTTTTACATCAAATTGCTTTAGAGTCCGAGTTGTGAAAACGTGATTTAGTGGTTCGTTTTTAATACGTCAGCTTATAAATAACATAGATCTTTTTCGTTTTCAAGTCGAATAAGTTAAAAATAAATTTTATAAACGACAAACATGTAATAATAAATATGATTTATTATTTAAATATGTTTCGAAAATTGACGGTTGTTACAGTCTTCCCACCTTAAGGGAGCGTCGTCCCGGTGCTCCATTCGACTTATTCGTCTCGGGTTTACTTGTGAGGAGATGAGTGGATATACCCAGGTCATCGTCGAGGTTTCCAACGAAAGTTTGAATGAACAAAGGTCAAAAGCATCAAATATAAGCAATGAATATGAGCGAATGGATCAAATGTCATGAAAATCTTCAAAAGGAATGATAGAATACATGACTCGAATTTATCCAGGAACACATGCACAAATCTTAGATACATTAGAAATTTAACCCCACCCTCCAAGTTTTTTACCATAATGTCAAAAATATACTTGGAAAAGTTAAATATTTGATTTGTGGCAAGACAGATGATAGCAGAGGCTATAGTGCTACTGAATTCATTCCAGGCAGTTGTTTTAGCACTAAGGCATTGTAGAATTGTATGAATTAGAAACTTCCACTGAGGAGAAAAGAAAGCTTTGTAAAAAGTAAGCTTCCGTGTAAGGTTTTCATACCCCATCTTTCCATTCTTTTTTTTTTTCTTTTTTTTGCAAAAAATTGTAGCAGTGGGTAGACAATCTGTTCCTTTAGCATCTTTTAGGTGAAGAGCTCGTCTTACACTTGTTTCAGTGACGATTACCTTCTTCCCATCTACTAGGGCTTGTATATGCACTTCCTCATTGACAGTTTGTACCTTAGCAGTAGCCCAAAACTGCTTAATGCATAAAGTATAGATGGTTGGATTCACCGTTAGCGCATATCTGATAGAACTTGCATTTAGAATATCAATGATTTACTCAAACCCATCACTTTCTTTAGGTTTCTCCAAAAACGCAACTAAATTATGAGTTTCAGCAAACTTTGGGTTCGATATTGTGTTGGGTTTTGATGATGAATGATAAAATTGAGTTAGGGTTTATGATTAGAGAGTATATCAAAGTGTAAAATCGATCGAATGAGTGACTGAAACCCTGAATCGAAGTATTTATGAAATCGCCCTCAGCAGCATTAACTTGAACTGGCAGCATTAAGTTAAATCTAACAGTATTAACTAACCCAGCAGTACTAAGTTATACCTAGCAGCATTAACTTATGCCTAACAGTAGTAAGTGTATGCCAAGCAACATGACTAATACTGGCAGTAGTAAGTTTATGCTTAGCAGCATTAACTTTGAAACACCAGCATTAACTCTAATTTCATTCTAAAAAACATATCCATCATGAATTTTGATTCACACAAGCTCTCTGTCTGTTTTTAATCTCATAATATCTCATTTCTTTTTCTCACCAATTCACTCTATATGTTTTTTTATATCACACAGCTCTATTTCTGTTTTTCAGCTCACTATATCTCTCATTTCTTTTTCTCACCAAGTCACTCTGTCTGTTTTTATTATCTTAAATTAAGAACCCTCTCAGGCAGTTTTGTACAAAGTTCCATCAATTCCTTTAGTTTCATGATGTCCTCCCCACTTCCAAGTGTGTTAACTCTTGAGAGAGGTGAATCATTAGACTGTTTAGATGCAGCCTCAAACCTAATTTGAGCTTCTGCACCCCCCAATATGGTATCCTGGCACCTGGGACCACTACCAGAATTAGTTCCCTGAGGAAAAGACTCATTAAGTGTTTCCATGGATTGGGTCCTATTTATGTTACCACTGTCCTGCTCTGCTTCTAAGCTAGAAGCAGTAGTGGCAGCCCTTTCCATTCTGTCTTCCCACTCCTTAATGACAGTCTCATCTGCTACAAGGGGAATAGGTCCACTAGACTAAGATATCTCAGTGGCCCTTTTTGGCTTTCCTAGGTTTTTGAGTCTTTTTGGGTTAAGATAATGATAGAACAGTGATTGGTTCAATATTGGGTAGTGAAGCAGTTGTGGATGTGGGTTGGGGTTCAGTGGGATTTCCTGACCCTTCACCCACTTCTGCTTGTTGTTATGCAACTTTTCCATTTCATTACAAACATCCTTTGTGTATAATCAGCTTCATAGTAACATAATTAACCTCCCCTCAATCGATACTTCAGAGGTTAAGCATTCCAATACTTGCAATCAGATATTGAAATCTGCTAACATCAAATGCCTTTGTGAGTAAATCAGCAACATTGTGATCAGTGTGAATCTTGATCACTTGAATTAATCTCTTCTCATATGAATCCCTGATGAAGTGATGTCTAATCTCAATGTGCTTAGTCTTTGAGTGAAACACTGGATTCTTAACTATGCAGATTGTGCTTTCATTGTCAATGAAAATCTTGGTATTCATAAAGTTGTATCCATAATCAAGCAATTGATTTTGAATCCATAACACCTGTCCACAGCAACTAGATGCAGCTACATACTCTGCTTTAGTAGTAGAGTTGGCAACCACTGTTTGCTTCTTGCATTGCCATGAAATCAATCTACTCCCAAGAAATTGACAACCTCCTGTTGTGGATTTCCTGTCTAAACTAGCACCAGCATAGTCACTGTCAGTATAGGCTTCCAAGATAAATGGTGAGTCCTTAGGATACCAAAGGCCCAATTTAGATTGACCTTTCAAGTATATAAAGATTCTTTTCACAGCATGAAGATGTGAAACTTTAGGTGTGACTTGGAATCTTGCACAAGCACATACAGCAAACATTATATCAGGCCTTGAAGATGTTAAATACATCAATGAGCCAATCATTGATCTATATAAGTAAACATCAACATCTTCAGCATTTTCATCCTTTATCAAAGGCTTTGAGGTCTCCATGGGTGTACTTGCTGTTTTCACAGTTGAAAAACCAAACTTCTTCAAAATTTCATCCACATACTTGTCTTGACTGATGAAAATCCCATCATCTTTCTATGTCACTTGCAGTCCTAAGAAGAAAGTAAGCTCACCCATAGAGCTCATCTGGAACTTCTTGTGCATTAATTTCTCAAACTCATTGCATAAACTCTTCTTAGTAGATCTAAAAATGATATCATCTACATATACTTGAACTAGTAGAATATCACCTTTGACTTTTTTAATGAACAAAGTTTTATCTATTGTGCCTCTCTGAAATCCATTGTCCAATAAATAGGTAGATAAAGTCTCATACCAAGCTCTAGGAGCTTGATGTAGGCCATATAGTGCCTTTTCTACCTTATAAACTCTGTCAGGGAACTCTGGATCTTCAAACCCTGGAGGTTGACAGACATAAACTTCCTCTTCAATCTTGCCATACAGAAATGCACTCTTTACATCCATCTGATACACAACAAAGTCTTTGAATAAGGCATAGGCTAAGAACAGCCTAATTGCTTCAATCCTAGCAACTGGAGCAAAAACCTCATCATAATCAATTCCCTCTTCTTGAGTGTATCCCTGAGCAACCAACCTAGCCTTGTTCCTGATTACAATGCCTCTTTCATCTTTCTTGTTCCTGTATACCTATTTAGTACCAATGGCTCTTTTACCATGTGGTAAATCCACCAAGGTCCAAACCTGTTGTAACTTAAATTGCATAAGCTCTTCCTGCATAGCTTCTATCCAGCTTGGATCTTGTAATGCTTGGATTACCTTTTTGGGCTCTGCTTGTGATAAGAAACATGCAAACAGGCAATTCTGAAAGTCTTTATGGTTGATTCTCTGTTGCACTGAACTAAACAAACCATGTTCAGTCACACTCTTTGTCATCCTTCTGGTTTGAGGTGCTGAATGTATGTCTCCAATGATTTGTTCAAGTGGATGATCCTTGTGAAGTCTGGTAGTTGGAATAGGACTGACAGGCATAAATGTATTTAAGTTGTCACTAGTACAAAAAGTGGATTTGGTCACACATGGGCAAAATGGAACGGCCACATATTCACATATTTATGTGACCAAAGGTACCAAAAAAGACACCATTTACTAATTAGTCACACATGAACATTTTTATCGTGTGACCATTAGAATCGTATTGCCACACATTCGAACATTGTGGCTTAAAAGTAAACTGATAAATGTATTGGTCACATATGGAATTTCGAACGTGTGATCCTACAAGTAAGCTTGAAGGCATTTGGTCACGATTATACATATAAATAGTGATAAATATTTGTCACACACTTGGAACAGTGTGACTAAATGCCACATATGGTCATACATAAACGTTTTGTCACACTTATCTTTCGTGTAGCCAATTCCGTACATATGATTCATGTAACTTAATATGGGCGTGTCTAAAAGTTTAGTTTGTGTTAGCTTGCTAAAAAGCTAATGTGTTTTGTCACTATTTACTACTAAACACTGTAACCAAAATGGCATATATGGTCACACTAAACGTTTTGTCACCAATCATAATATTCATGCGGCCTTTTGTGATCAATAGTCACACAAATACACATTTCTTATCAATTTAAAACACCATATGGTCACACTTAATTAACACGTTTGCGTCACTTTATGCTTAGTTGTATGTGACTAGATACCACAATAAACTGCTTTGTGTGGCTTAAATATTACAAGGTCACTCATAACATCAAATTACATGTGGCCATTGGAGATGATCAATAGTCACACAAAATACACATTTCTTTCAATTAAAAACACAATATGTCACATTTATTAAACACTTTGGTCTACTTATGCTTAAATTCATATGTGACTAAATACCCAAAAAAACAAGCTTTGTGTGACTAAAAATTATTACAAAAAGGCCACACTAACATAAAATTCATGTGACCATTGGATGATCAATAGTCACACAAAATACACATTTCTTCAATTAAACACCATATGGTCACACTTATTAACACTTTTGGCCACTTTATGCTTAATTATATGTGACTAAACACAAAAAAAACATGCTTTGTGTGACTAAATATTACAAAGGTCACACAAACATAAAATTGTGTGGCCATTGGATAAAACATTAGTCACACAAAATAAACATTTCTTCACGTTAAACGCATATGGTCACACGTATTAACACTGTTGGTCACTTTATGTTAGTTGTATGAGGACTTAAATACCCAAAACAACATGCTTTGTGGGCTAAAACTATTAAAAAAAGGTCACAAAAACTTCAAATTCATGGGGCCTTTTGATCATTAATAGTACTCAAAAATAACATTTTCTTCATATTTAAACACCATATGGTCACATTAATTAACAATTATGGTCACTTTATGCTTAATTGTATGTGACTAAATAGCCAAAACAAATATGCTTTGTGTGGCTAAATATTTCCAAAAGGTCACACAAACATCTAATTTCTGTGGCCATTGATGATCAATAGTCACTCATAAATAGACATTTCGTCACCTTTAAAGATATATGGTCACACTTATTAACACTTTTTTTTTTCTGGTCACTATATGCTTAGTTGTATTGACTGCATACAAAAAAAAACAAAATATTCATAAACAATAAATAAAAAGGATTTTACACCCCAGCAAGAATCGAAAACCGCGACCCTCTTACAGGAAGTCAAGTCTGGTACCATATTGCCAGAGAACCTATTTCGTTAATGTAATGCATTCCGTTTATTATGAAGTTAAGCTTCATTGTTAGTACAAATCTGGATTCGTTCACAATGCTGTTTTTTGAAACGGCACACAGTCAGATATTTATGTGACTATATGTCACACACTTGAACAGTGTGACAAAATGTCATATATGGTCACACTAAACCATAGTAGTATCTGTTTAGACTGGGGGATGATTAATAGTTATTAACCATATGCTTGCACTAATTTATTACAAAACAACACTAATTATACAAAAACAGGACTAATATACTACAGTATTAACTTCAAAGACCAGTACTAATATTACTCTAAACAACCTAATGACTATGAGTAAATTCTTCAAACTTTAGCAGAAGCAAAAACTTCAACTAGCAGCACTAATCTTTAACTGACATTAGTACTCTGAATCAACAGGCAGAAACTAGAAAAACCAAATATGAATCCTTTTAAATCAAACAAACCCCACCTAACCCTTGGATATTTACCTTGTCAATCATCAAGTTTACCTTGTCACACAAAATACAGATGGTTGGTTACTAGTATTGTGGGTGATGCCATTTGTAGATGTGTTACTTGTGCCTTCTTGTGTGGATGTGAGCAACAAGAGGGTTACAAGTAGGTCTTTACAAGTGGAAATGTAGCCTTCTACTAGTGATAACAAGCTCTTATCAATGATGATGCCTGCTATGGATGTTGTTATAGGTGACTGTCTGTGAGGATGGAGCTGCAGGGCAGTCATGTTGTAACACCTTCATAGGGGAAATGTAATCCTTGATATAGTGTTTCTCAACAATGAGGCCTGTTTTTGTTATCTGGTCATTTTAGTCTATTCTGGGCTAATATGTCTTTGACAGCAAAGAATGGGAAATGTAGTTGTTGTGGGTGTACTGTGAAGAATTGCTTTTTGTATTCTATTGTTGTATTTGTCTTTCTCAAAAGATCATGGGCATGTCTATGATCTTGACAGTATGTATCTTCATAAGTTGTTTCTAATATATCTTCACAGTTTTCACCAAAAAAAGTACATGATTTTCACCATTACATAAGTCACCATAAAGTTTGATTGCTAAACAAAACACAAACAAAAGCTAACATCTAAAACATGTTATAACATGATCAGCTTCCACATGACACCTTTCTTTTCCCCTTTGCCTTATCTGCACAAGTTTTTGTTTTCCTGGCTCCCATTTTCTTTTCAATTTCATCCCATGTAGTAACACTTGCTAGTCCCAGCACACATCCTGTGACTGGTACATGGCTATACACGTTTGGATTGTTTTTCTTGCAAACTGGTACATATTTACCTTTAGACATTGCAGAGTTAGAGTCATCAATGCAATCCTTGTCTGTGGTTTCCATGTTTGTGCTTTCATTGTCTGTGCTTGGAAAGTAGTTCCATTCTAGATATTCCTCAATTGTGCCATATCCATAAGCATCTAGCAATCCTTGTGTTGATGGCCCATAAAATACTAGAGCACTTGCTTTTTTTGCTGCCCATCTCCTGTCATCTGAGCTGTCTGAGCTAATGTCAATTATTTCTGCAAAAGAAAATTAAGTATAAGCAGATAATATCCTAACCAAAACACATATTTGTCAATCAAAATAAGCAGATAACACAATATAGAAGATAACATCATTACTTCATTAACCAAATACAAACCATTCTAACATAATAAATTAAGTTACAGGCATATTGTTTTATAGTAGATTAACATCTACTACCATTACATAAGGACCAAAAAACATAACATCATAAAGTAGATTAACATCACTATCCACTTCTAAGCTTCCTCTTCCCTATCTTTTCTTCGTAAAGAGGCTTCTCTACGTCTAATAATAGTTCTTGAAACTTGACAAGGTCATCCACATCAAAATTATCTTTTGTAGCATTAACCATTTCTACTGTTGCTGGGCCATCTGTTGGAATATAAGCAAAATCCATGTCGTCAACAAACTCTGTTGTAGCATTAACAGGTTTTGGGGCACTTATTGATGGCTCATCCTCTTCTCCATGTTTAGTCTACTTTGTGTAGCTTATATCAATCCCATGTCTGTATAAATGGTACTGCACTTCCTCCACTTTATGCTCTATGTGGTTTAAACATTTGGTACACGGACATGGAATGTAAATATGTTTTTTATTAACTCGTGGGTCGATGTTCCCCGTCTTCTGCAAGTTGTGTACTGCATAATCAGTAAACGCTGCTACTCCATCAACATAAGATTTGCTGATCCTATTAGTTTCCATCCAAGACTTGTCCATGTTTATAAATGTGTCCTGAAGTCACCCCATCGTAGTTAAAGGTCCGGTAAATAACCATATTAACTCACAATATATGAACAGAATTCTGGTAACTTGACATTATTTTTTCAATTAAGATAGTTGGTTGAGGCAATTTATAGACTTTTTCAACCACCCAATTCCCCTTCGTAAATCTATCACCCATCAGGAAACCTAATTTCATTTAGTCCTAATTCTGGTTCCATGTTCATTGTGGTAATAGGCTAAACAGGGCTACTTATATAATTTTAACCAACTAATAGCTAATTTTACTAAAGAAATATGACATAATTTACAGAAGAAATCTCAAACAAATGTTCAATTACAGCATAATCAAGACATTTACAATTACGAATCATAAACAGATTTTTTAGAAAACGATGTGTACAAAAGGAACATAATACTTACAGTGGTGACCGGGAGTGGGGTGGGTCTATGACGGGGCAGTGCAACGATCGACCGAGAGAGTGAGTGATGAGAGCTTGTGGTTGGTGACAGGATTTGTTGTGAGTGAGAGGAGTTGTGCACGGGTGACTGGTGAGTTGTTTCTGGGGGAATATGATTCATGAAATTTTTGGGGGAATACATTATCATGAATTTTAAGAAATATTTCACGAAAATATCAGAGGGAAAATACTTTAGCTGATAATATAGAAAAGGTTGCAAAAATCGTGAATCGATAGACGGGCGGTCGACCTCCCGGTATCTTTTGTAATCATTCTAGGCGGGATTAATCGGGAAAATACTTTTAGCCACGATAATAGTTGTGAATAAAAGTTTTTTTAATTGTTTACCACAAAAAATTAATGGTAATAGTAGCAAAGGTTGAAAAAATCGCGAATCGATAGTCAGGCGATCGACCTGCCTATAGCTTGTAATTGTTCTAAACGGGATTAATCGGTAAGTATCGGTCGACCTCCCTGTTATGACACATCCATGACTGGTGGACAATGGGTTAATTTACTGGTTGTTAGTGCTTTATTATATGGAAAACCCTATGCATGACCGGTGATTATAGGTAATTCTTCATAGGTCGATCATCGGTCATGTGCATTAGGATATCATTGGTCAGATTCAATATTTGACATCATACGGGTCATATACATTGGGTTGTAGTTGCTTAGAGTGTCATGTACGACACGTCCATAACTAGTGACAATGGGTAATTAACATGGGTCATGTGCATTGGGTGGCTTATATTGTAATGGAAACATGCATAACGGTGATTATGGCTAATTCATATAGGTCATGGGTCATGTGCATTAGGATATCACTAGTCACATTCATTAATGGGTATTTGACATCAATTGGGTCATATGCATTGGGTTGTAGTTGCGCTTAGAGTGTCATGTTACGTGCATTCCATGGACTGGTGACAATTTGGTAATTAACATCGGGGTCATGGGGTCATGTGCATTAGGTTGTAGTGGCTTATTATTGTTATAATGGAAACCATGCACGACCGAGTGATTATGGCAAATTATTCAATGGTCGATCATGGGTTATGTGATTTAGGATATCACTGGACACATTAATTCAAGTTATTTGACATCATATGGGTCATATGCGTTCGGTTGTAGTTGCGCTTTGAGTGTCATGTTAACGACACATCAATGGATGGTGACAATTGGTAATAACTAACAGGGGTTATGGGTACATGTGCATTGAGTTGTAGTGTCTCTATTTTTTAATGGAACCATGCAACGACCGAGGATTATGGCAATTCATAAGGGCCGTCGATCATGAGTCATTGTGCATTAGGATATCTCTGGTCACATTCATTAATGGTATTTGACATCTTCATGGGTTCTTGCATTGGGTTGTTGTGGCTAATATTATAATGGAACCCCATGCATGACCGCAGATTTGGCTTTTATTTTTTTTTTTTTTTTTTTTTTAATTCATATGGGTATGGGTCATTAGGTTATCACTAGTCACATTTCTTAATGGGTATTTTGACATCAATAGGGTTCATATGCATTGGGTTGTAGGTTGCGCGTAGAGTGTCATGTTAAGACACATCAATTATGGTGACAATTGGTAATTAACATGGGTCATGGGTCATGTGCGTTGGGTTGTAGTGGCTTATATTGTAATGGAACCCATGCACGACCGGTGATTATGGCTAATTATTCATATGGGTCGATCATGGGTCATGTGCATTAGGATATCATTGGTCACATTCATTAATGGTATATTGACATCATATGGGTATATGCATTGGTTGTAGGTTGCGCTTAGAAGTGTCATGTATGACACATCCATGTATGGTGACAATTGTAATTAACATGGGTTATGGGTCTGTGCATTGGTTGTTGTGGCTTATATTGTATGGAACCCATGCTCGACCGGTGATTTATGGCTAATTCATATGGGTTGATAATCGGGTCATGTGCATGAGGTTATTCATTGGTAACATTCAATATTGACATCATACGGGTCATAATACATTGGGTTGTAGTTGCTTAGAGTGTCATGTACGACACGTCCATAACTAGTGACAATGGGTAATTAACATGGGTCATGTGCATTGGGTGGCTTATATTGTAATGGAACCCATGCATAACCGGTGATTATGGCTAATTCATATAGGTCATGGGTCATGTGCATTAGGATATCACTAGTCACATTCATTAATGGGTATTTGACATCAATAGGGTCATATGCATTGGGTTGTAGTTGCGCTTAGAGTGTCATGTTACGACACATCCATGACTGGTGACAATTGGTAATTAACATGGGTCATGGGTCATGTGCATTGGGTTGTAGTGGCTTATATTGTAATGGAACCCATGCACGACCGGTGATTATGGCTAATTATTCATATGGGTCGATCATGGGTCATGTGCATTAGGATATCACTGGTCACATTCATTAATGGGTATTTGACATCATATGGGTCATATGCATTGGGTTGTAGTTGCGCTTAGAGTGTCATGTTACGACACATCCATGACTGGTGACAATTGGTAATTAACATGGGTTATGGGTCATGTGCATTGGGTTGTAGTGGCTTATATTGTAATGGAACCCATGCACGACCGATGATTATGGCTAATTCATATGGGTCGTCGATCATGAGTCATGTGCATTAGGATATCACTGGTCACATTCATTAATGGGTATTTGACATCATATGGGTCATATGCATGGGGTTGTAGTGGCTTATATTGTAATGGAACCCATGCATGACCGATGATTATGGCTAATTCATATGGGTCATGGGTCATTAGGATATCACTAGTCACATTCATTAATGGGTATTTGACATCAATAGGGTCATATGCATTGGGTTGTAGTCTGCGCTTGAGTGTTCATGTGACGACAAATCAATTACTGTCAATTTGTAATTAACATGGGTCATGGGTCATGTGCATTGGGTTGTAGTGGCTTATATTGTAAATGGGAACCCATGCTTCGACGGTGCTTATGGCTATTATGTCATGTGGGGTCGGAATCATGGGTCATTGTGCATGAGGATTTCACTGGTCACATTCATTATGGGTATTTGAACATCATAATGGGTCATTGCATTGGGTTGTAGTTGCGCTTAGAGTGCTAATTTTATGGGACACATCCATGACTGGTGGACAAGTGGTAATTAACATGGGTTATGCGTCATGGAATTGGGTTGTAGTGGCTTTATATTGTAATCGGTATTCACATGAACGACCGGTGATTATGGCTAATCTTATATGGGTCGACGATCATGGGTCATGTGAATTAGTGATATCACTGGTCACATTTATTAATGGTATTTGGACATCATATGGGGTCATATGCATAGGGTTGTAGTGGGATTAGAGTGTTCATGTTTTGACACATCATGACTCTTGTGAACAATTGGTAATTTACATGATCATGGTCATATTTTGCATTGGGTTGTAGTAGCTTATATTGTAAAGGGGAACCATGCATGACCGTTAGATATGGCTAATTCATATGGGTTATAGGTCATGTGCATTTGGATATTCATGTGCACATTCATTAAGGGGTAATGGACTAGCATATAATGGGTAATTTTATATGGGTTGTAGTTGCTTAGAGTGTCATGTTACGACACATCCATGACTGGTGACAATGGGTAATTAACATATGGGTCATGTGCATTGGGTTGAAGTGGCTTATATTGTAATGGAACCCATGCATGACCGGTGATTGTGGCGAATTTTCTATGGGTCATGGGTATGTGCTTTTAGGATATCACGTGTCCATTCATTACATGCGGTATTTGACATCATATGGGTCATATTAGGGGTGTTCACGGGGCGGTTCGGTTCGGTATGTTGGTAACGTATTTCTAAATTTTTAAAATTTTTAATTTAAATTTAAATTTTTTAAATTTTGTATTAGATAGATGTTTTGGTAGAATCAATTGGTATTATGACTATATGGATGAGTATAACATGTAAGATTACCACTTTTTAATATGTTAATTGTCATAAAATTTTATTTTTTAAAATAAATTTAAATTGTTAATAAACATATAGTCACACATTCCTTTTTAATGATAAAATTTTCACTTAATTGAGCGCCAAATTTAAATAATCAATGTCAAATTATCAATAATTCAAAAATTTTAACTTTTAAAATCACATATGAATATGGACGGTTTATTTTCCTAATTTCAGCAAAAAATTTAACTTTTAAAAATTTAAAAATTTGGAGCCAAATTGCAGCCAAAAATTTTAAAATCACATATGAATATGGACGGTTTATTTTCCTAATTTCAGCAAAAACACTTTTTCATCTCTCCAAAAAAAGACTGCAACCAAAACAGAACAATAACATCTCTTTTTACACCATTAATTACCACTTTTACTTATTTTCTTTTACACATTGCGGCTGAAGAATCATGGAAACTGAAGCCATTGATAATCAGGCCAATTTGGTTAATTATGATAATGAAAATGAATATGAAATTGAAGATTTAGGATATGAATCAGAGGAGTATACTCAGGATGGGCAAGAGGATGATGAAAACAACCATTCAAATGGTTATGCTAAGAGGGGCATAACCAGGTTATGCAAGTTTCGCAGGAAATATGGAAAACCCGGTAACCTTCGATGCATTGAATAGGATATCAGGAAAACACAGAGCATTGTTTTTGAGTTTTTTAGGAGACATGGTTCGTGAGCATATAGGTTTGCAGATTCTATCCTGGAAGAAGGTGGGTCCAGAAGCAAGAAATAAACTATGGGATGAAATCACGGTACACATATACTATTTTTGAACCCAGTACTACATAAGTTTATCTTTGCATTTACATTATGTGCAACTAATTAATTCACAACATTGTGTTAATCTTTGCAGCGATACTTTGATGTTGACTTGACGGTCAGAAAGCTGGTAATGAATCGTCTTGGTCAACTTCTAAGGAATTTTAGAAGGAAACTGAGATCAAACACTTACTATTGCCCAACCAGATATAACTTCAAAGCTAATTGAAGTCCAGTGCGAAGTATTCTGCAATTTTAAAGGCCAAAGATTGGTCAATTTTGTAACTACATGGCCAAAAAGGATACAAGGTTTTAATAGGTCATTTTTATTAAGTCCATTTATCTTTCTTATAACTTTGTGTTTCCATATATTTAGTTTTATACTAGGCAGCAATTACTACATCTATACGCTTATGACTTTGTGTTGCAAGGTGAAATCTGCTAAAGCTAAAATGGCGCGTTCCAAGTGTGTTTTTTCGCATACAATGGAACGAGGTGGATATGCACATGTGAAAGATAAAATGGTAAGATTACTCATTTGCATTTCATAGATCATTCGTTTATATGTTGAACTAAATGTGTATGTATTTGATGTTTATAGATTGAAAAAAAGAAATGAAAGATGAGAACCCACCCGTGGTACCCTGTGTTGAAAGAAGGGTAAACAAGACGAGAATATCAAGATGAGGAGATTAGATCAGTCGGGAGATAAACTTGAAGTTTGTCTACCAATTTTTTTTTTTATTCTGTTCCATTTTCGTATAATAACCTATTTCCCATATTGTGTGTGCAGAAAGAAACTGAGGACAAGATCAAAGAAGGAACCTTGCAGGTAGATCAAGGCACTGATGCCATGACACTTGTATTAGGTAAGGAAAAGGGAGGTTATACAAGAGGAGTGGGAAGTGGAGTGACATACAAGAGGTATTTTGATCTTCCACGAAGCAAACAAGCAACTGATGAAAGATTTTTGTTACTAGAAAGTCAACTTGATGCTGCGAGACGTGAACGTGAAGAGAAAGAACTATTAATCAAGAGTATGTCCAGCAAGATGTCACAGATAGAGGGAATGGTGACTGAATTGAAAAATCAGTTGGCTGCACAAGGGGGGCAGTTGCAGTCAACGCCAACTTAATTGACACCACTAGATGTAAGACATTTTTATGTGGTTAACAATTTCATTTTCTAATTAACGCTCACAGCACTGATCCTATACATAGCAGGTACATCTGACCTAATACCCTAGGACCTCTTTTTATACACCAAGGAGACCTAATAGGCTTACAATAAGTTTCCATCCAATTCTAATCTTTTCCTAATATAATTCATGCATATCTAAGAAGCAGTAATAACACAACAATACTAGCTTATATCTAATAGTCTTAACTCAAAGCAACATTAATATACTAACATTTACAACTAATACTAGCAGTACTAACATTTGTACTAGCAGCACTAATGACTTGGTATATTTTCTTTAGTCTTCAACCAGCAGTCTTAACAATAACCAGCAGCAGTATCATCAGCAGTACTAAGAATCCTTTCAATCCCAACACATTTCTTAATTTATATTGCAGGTGTCTCTGGTGGAAATCCATCCAATAAATAGCAGTGCTGATGAGGAGGGCGGAACAACGGTTGTTGGATGTGATCAGAATGATGCGAGCATTCAGAAGGAAATGCAAAAAACGGTAAGTAATTAATAAAACACCCCATGTGATTTTTGAATTCTACATACATGTCTTATATATTTACCGTGTTTTATATGCATACAGGAAACTGTTAAATCTGTGGGAGCTAAGAGAACGACTAGATCAATCCGAAAGGATTCTTCAAGTCAAGATTCACAATCCAAAGAAAATGTGTCGGTACTACCACAAGTATGTATTTCAACATGTTCATATATTCTTTTGTTTAATTAATTTCTGATACATACATGCAACAAATCATTTTTTTAGGCAATAAAGTGCAGACTGTGGCACTTAAAGAAAACAACTATTATTGCTGAGGGTACCGTATACAAGAGTGATGGGAAAATAATGCTTCATAACAAAGCACTCCCAAAGGATTGCTACAAAGTGTCAATTGATAAATCTCTAGTGGATGCAGCATTTATACCGGATGTAGGAAGTAACGGCTGCACAATAGTTTTGGATGCAGTAGGTGGTTTTGTTGCATGGCCAAAGAATCAAGTTATTTTGGATCCAAAGGTACATACATGTGTTTTATGAACCTACATATATATAATTCTTCATATTTAATTCAGTGTTTGATACACGTGGCTTTTGTTTCCTGCAGGCAACACCACTAAGTACCATACAAATGATCACTTGTGAGAACAAAACTGCACCTAAAGTACAAACGAAGCGCAAAAACGTTTAAGTCTCTAGTGATGCATTGCAAAAGGAAGCTAATAAGAAGAGGAGTCAGAAGGCCTTAGTTTATTGAGAAGTTTGGTATATACGACGTTACATTTTTATATTGGTTCAGTTATATACATTCCAGTTTTATTGTATTCGAATTTATTTTGATATATATATTTGATTTTATTTTGATATATATTGATTTCTTAAATGTGACTAAAAGATGCATATGGTCACACTTGTTAACACTTTTTGGTCATTGTTTGCTTAATTCTTTGTGTGACTAAATATTACAAAAGGCCACACAAACATAAAAATCATGTGGCCATTGGATGATTAATAGTCACACAAAATACACATTTCTTCACTTTAAACACCATATGGTCACACTTATTAACACTTTTGGTCATTTTATGCTTAATTGTATGTGACTAAATACCCAACACAAATATGCTTTGTGTGACCAAATGTTACAAAAGGCCACACAAACATAAAATTTATGTGGCCATTGGATGATCAATAGTCACACAAAATATACATTTATTCACCTTAAACAGCATATCCGGTCTAAATTATTTACAATTTTTGCGTCAGTTTATGCTTTAATTGATTGTTAACTTCACTACACACCACCTAAAAACATTATGATTTATGTGACTACTCCATCATTACCCTTTACGGCACATCCCCCCCAACTCTTAATATTAACGGGGCCATTGACTTGATTATTACCGTCACACCCAACTAATTAACACGCTTCTTCACGCTTACACACTCACACCTATCGGTCACACTTATTAACAATCTTTCCGGCTTAAATTTATCCCGCCCTTAACTTATATGTGAACTAAATTCCCTCTAAACAATCCACCTCTGCATTTGTGTGCCCCTAATTTACAAAAGGCCACAATCCCCACCGTGACTCCTTACAAAAACTTCTTGTGAACACCACATCTGGCCCCAATGTCCGTCAATAGTCACACCAAATCTACACCACCTCTCTCTCTCACCGCTACATATTTCCTACTCACTCCATATTGGCAGACACACCCACTTACTCTAACACTCATTTCGCTCGCGCACACACCTCAAGTTGATCTTAGATACGTATTCAACTATCCGCTGCATGGCGCCTCAAACACCCACATATATTATCGACACTCTCACTGACATGGAGGCGATCCATCATACATCGTCATTAACACTATCAACTGGCCCCTAACCCCTCTAACATAACAATTCATGTGAGCAACCTTCCGCGACCCACATGGCTGCTAATAAGACTTCACACACATAATATACATCCCAATCGTTTTCACACCTTTATACCAGACTTGCCCCATGGTCACACACCAATCATCGTTTCCCGTAAACACTTCTTACGCGCATCATATCACAGGCTTTCGCCTTAGTTGTACGCGTGCTCGTCCACACCATAATCACCACTCAAAACCCAATCTACATGCACGTTGTCGTCACGATCATCCCCCCGTAAACCTTATTACACCAACCCTACACGGCATACACACACACCTAACAACCTCCAAATTCATGTGGCAATTAGACTGATCCCCTATAGTCACCCCAACACTAACAACTTATAGTATGTACCACTCGTTCTATTTGCCACCCCCTTGAACTCGTGCATCCATCCGCGCTCCCACACTCCACATCCTGTATCTGCTCTCACTCATACTCATCCCGGCCTCCGTCAAGTCATTTCCGCAACATACGCGCTATCATAGCTGCCCACTATACCACCTAATCTCCCTTACCCAAAGACAATGCCCCAGTAAAAGCCCCCCGAATCGGTCGACCCGCGACCCTCACATAATATTACAACAAACTGAGCCGCCACCTCATAACCAATAGTATCACACATATCGTGAACTATCTCACTGAGGAAAGCGTAACTTCTAAAATAGAGACCACTACTGTTCATCTAATACCCCTTTTACTTTATATCTTCTACCTCCCACATCCCCATCAGAGTGACCCACACCAAGATCCTAATTAACACTTTTGGACACTTTTATGCTTACACTGTAGCGTGCAATCACCCTATTCAACCCAATATATTAGCTAAGAAAAGACATTACTGTTCAGAGTCCGAGACCCAACTCTCTAGTTTCACACATATCTCATCGCGCCACCACACATACAATCATAAAATTCATGTGGCCCCTTGGTGTGATAACCATCTAGTCCACACATTACTTGTTCACACTATTTCTTCATATTTCAAATATACCTCTCCTGCTCCTGCGCTCACAACTCTGATTGCTCACACACACGCGTCCTGCGCGTCACTCCTTGCACCACGTGCTTACGCGTCAACGCGATATGCTTCCCATGACTAAATACCTAATCCATAATCATAGACACTCTTGGGCGGCCACCCAACTCTCATTCACTAAAGGAGCCACACAACATAATAACTTAAACATTGTAACGCGTCAGCGTACGCCGCGCGCCGCCCTTCGTCCTAATTAGCGTCACTACATATAATCATCACACACATGCTCCAATAGTCCACTTCTTTATCTCCTCACACTCACACCACCTATGGTCACACTTATTAACACTTTTGGTCACTTTATGCCTAGTTGTATGTGACTAAATACCCAAAACAAACATGCTTTGTGTGGCTAAATATTACAAAAGGTCATACAAACATAAAATTCATGTGGCCATTGGATGAATAATAATCACAAAAATACACATTTCATCACTTTAAACACCATATGGTCACACATATTAACACTTTTGGCCACTCTATGTTTAATTGTATGTGACTAAATATACAAAAAAAAACATGCTTTGTTGGTTGTACATTGTTTACGGTTACTAAATTGTACCTATTTAGTCACATAAAAAACGTAGATACGAACACTAAAGCTTTCTTATGTGTGACTAACTCGAATGTGTGACCGTAGGTGACCTACGGCTGCAAGACCTTTTGTTACACACAAAACTTTTCGCATGTGTGACTATATGTATATAGTCACACATTTTTGGTGTGACCAGTACTACTTTTTGTACTAGTGCCTGCTAACATCAAAAGCCTTTGTGAGAAGATATGCAACATTGTGGTCTGTGTGAATCTTAATTACTTGAATCAACTTCTTCTCATAACAATCTCTGATGAAATGGTGCCTTATCTCTATGTGCTTAGTTTTAGAGTGAGATACTGGATTCTTCACAATATAAATGGTGCTTTCTTTATCAATGTAAATCTTGGTGTTCATGAAATTGAATCCATATTTAAGCATCTAATTTTAGATCCATAACACCTATCCATAGCAGTTAGCAGCAGTAACATACTCTGCTTCAGTTGTTGAGTTAGCTACTATAGTCTGCTTCTTACAATGCCATGAAATCAACCACTTGCCAAGAAATTGACAACCTCCTGTTGTGGATTTCCTATCAAGGCTAGCTCCAGCATAATCACTATTTGAAAAAGCTTCCAAGTCAAATGGTGAATCCCTAGGATACCAAAGGCCTAATTTAGGTTGGTCTTTTAAGTATCTAAAGATCCTCTTCATAGCATGAAGATGTGAACTCTTTGGAGTAACTTGGAACCTTACACAAGCACAAACAACAAACATTATGTCTGGTCTAGAAGCTGTTAAGTATATTAATGATCCAATCATTGATCTATATAAGTTTACATCCACATCCTCAGCTTCTTCATCCTTGATCAATGCTTTGTTAGTCTCCAATGGAGTGCTTGCTGTCTTTACTGAGGAGAAATCAAACTTTTTCAATATATCAGCCACATACTTGTCTTAGCTAATGAAGATTCCATCATCCTTTTGCTTTACTTGTAACCCTAAGAAGAAAGTGAGTTCCCCCATAGAACTCATTTGGAATTTCTTGTGCATCAAACTTTCAAATTATGTACATAAAGACTTCTTAGTATACCCAAAGATGATGTCATCTACATACACCTAAACTAACAGTATATCACCTTTGTCCTTCTTGATAAACAAAGTCTTATCTATGATCTCTCTTCTAAATCTATTTTCTATTAAGTAGGTAGACAAAGTCTCATACCAAGCTTTAGGAGCTTGATGAAGACCATATAAGGCCTTATCTACCTTGTAAACCTTGTTAGGAAACTGAGGATCTTCAAAGCCAGGAGGTTGACACACATATACCTCCTCTTCTATTGTGCTATATAAAAAGGCACTCTTCACATCCATTTGGTACACAATGAACCCCATAAATGATGCATAGGCTAAAAATAACCTGATTGCTTCAATCCTAGCAACAGGAGCAAAAACCTCATCATAATCAATTCCTTCTTCTTGGGTGTAACCTTGTGCAACCAATCTTGCCTTGTTTCTAACTACTATTCCTCTCTCATCCTTTTTGTTTCTATAGACCCATTTTGTTCCAATGGCATGTTTGCCTTTGGGTAAATCAACTAATCTCTAAACCTTCTGCAATCTAAACTGCAACAATTCCTTTTGCATTGCTTCTACCCAACTTGAATCTGCCAAAGCTTGAATAACTTTCTTAGGTTCCATTTGAGAGAGAAAACAGGCAAATAAGCAGTTTTGATAATCTTTGTGATTTGTTCTCCTCTGCTTGTTAATGTAACTGATCATAGCATGTTATTTAGACTCATCCTCCTTGTTTGAGTAGCTGAATTTTTGTCTCCAATGATTTGTTCTTTAGGATGATCCTTGTGAATTCTGGTTGTGGGAATAGGACTGACACTCATGGTTGTTTCCAAGTTGCTAGGTCGGCCTCTGCACCCACATCTTCATCATCATATGCATTACCAAATATACCAGTATCTTGAAGATCAGCAGTATCCTCCAAATCAGGCATGAGAGGATCAGTAGGATAATCAGCATTAGAAGGAGTAGCAGCATTAACAGGAGTTGAACCACCAAGATTTTCATAAGAAGACTCAATAGCACTAACAGGAGTGAACATCCTGTAAGTACTATTAGCATCCCTGTCTTGTCCAAACACACTTTCAAACTCATTCATTTGGTCTCTTGCTCTTCCTGGATCTACAGTAGTAAAATATGAACTAACAATATTAACAGGTGAACTAACACTATTAAGTCTGTTAGTG
>BQNB010014125.1:27500-75755 GCA_026074375.1 Tanacetum coccineum | reverse complement strand
AATCAACAATGAAAAACCTCAAACAATTAAACATTCAAAGAGAAACAATGAAACCTCAAACAATGAAAAACCTCAACTTCTGTTTTTTTTAAGTAAATTAAGAGAAACATACTATCAATATATAATCATATAGTCCGTATTCAAATTCATAAGTGACAAAATATGGCAGTGATATATCATTCCATCATACTGTGCGTTACTATTCATCTGCAAAACCCAAAAAAAGTAAATCGCCATCCCTGATGCGCGATCTACATAAAAAAAACAAAAAAAAGTGAATCGCAATTATGGTTGCGCGATCTACATAAAATTAATAATTAGGGCTCGTTTTTTTAATTTACAAAAATTTAAAAAAAAATACAAAAAATATGGATCGCTAGCCCCCAAGCGCGATTTACTTTTTTTTTTAATTTTCTCGCGAACCAATAAAAACTCGACACGTGTCCAAATGTAGATCGCGCCCCACCTTGCGCGATCTAAAAGGTCATTTTGAAAGAAAAAAAAATGTCAAGGTTATTTTGGGACAACACTAATTCCAATGGGTTACTGCAAAATTTTCCGCTTATGCTTTTGACAGTGGCCACGATTCAATAATTGGATTTGTATTATGGATTTTTATATTTTTTTTGCCGTAAGATGTATTTGGTTAGTATTTTTTTTTTGTAATCAACGTTTACAATAAGATGGAGGGCAAACGAGCAACAAGCTGCGTTGCAACCCCTTTTTGAAGGGCAAAACCAATCCTACTAAAAATAAAGTTGTGTCTTAGGGGTCGAAAAATTACTTTGCACAACCCGTTGAACCCTAGTCAAAAACTCCTCTGCTTCCGGTGCTAGGAAACCAAATGTATCAAAAGCAAAAGGGATAAACACGTGTTGATTCTCTAAACAAGTTTTCTTGTGTTTAGCAACTTTGCTTGATTTCGCTTTCAACGCAACTTGTCCTGCAACAAACCCATTTTCCCTGAGTCCAACAAGAGGGGACACTCCAGTAAGATCCACACAAGCATGTTCCCCCCGGCCCACCCAAACACAAGTATATCAGCTGGCCATAAGGTAAACCTCCCTTCGAGTGGATCTGTCAGACAGTTCACGAGGGCTTCCTTTTTAGAAGAAATTCCAGCTCGTTTAAGAACATCATACAGAACATCCCTAACCAAATCATGCCTATATTTGAAACCAGGTAACTCCTTGCAATGGACCGCATGCTCACCAAAAGAATCCAAACAAACCTTGCGGCAAACTGGCATCATAGTACTAAATTATATTTTAACTTTGTAATTTAAAAATTCATAGTACTAAATTATAACCAACTACAAACTTCAAAACCGTTCCGGTTATAAATAATTTTTAATTACATTATTTTAGAAAGAATTTTAACAAAGTAATACAGTAATTCTACATGACACAATTAACCAAGAATTGACACAGAAAAATTTACAAAAAAATACATAACACAATTAACCAAGAATTTGCATGACAAATTTAAATACAATTTATTACAACACAATATGCAAAATTTACACACAAAATTAGATCTACACAAACTTTACATGAATATTTAAATATACTTAATATAACAAAATTTACATAATAATATAAATAATAAGCTTTTAGTACACTTGAATGATAAATTTTAAAAAGAACCAAATTTTCCGACGACAATCACGCTTTCCGGTGGCGTTAGGGAAGCAGTGGTGACAATAGTTGCGGCAAGAGCAACGCCGGTCAAATAACTTGGGCAACCAAGATCTATAAAAACAAAAAAAATCTATTAAAAATATTGTACAAATTTGTTGAATATATAGATCTATGATTTAAACCCTTCAAAACAAAATATATTAACTCAAATCTAATAAAAAAAATTCCTCAAAACTTAATAAATTATATAGATCTATTAAAAAGTTCAAAACCGTTTATGGTAGTCTGCTCAGCCTGTGATGGCGGTGGCAGCCGACGACAAGCGGCTAGTTCCGGCGAGAGATCAGCAGAGACGACGGGGGCATCCGGTGGCAAACAGCGGCTGTAATTAAAAAAGCAAACAAGAAAAACGTTACAAAAAGTAAGATCAACAAATCTGTATAAGAAAACAACAAAACTTATTTAATAAATATAGATCTAACAAAATTTTTTTTAAAACTTACTTAGTTTACATAGATCTAAACAAAACTAAAAAATCCTTAAGACTAACCAACACATACCACATACCACCGGATCACATAAACCAACACATACCACCGGACTAACCACCATTAACCACCAGCCGACAATACCACTCAAACCACCAACAGAAACCACCTAAATACCATCAGTGATGGCTTTGTGGTAGCGATTTATGAAGGTGGCGGTGGCAAAGGGTTAGTGGTGTGGCCAGTCGACAAGATGTGGGTTAGAGAGAGAGGAAGAGGGTTGTGGTATTTTCTGTTATAGAGAGAGAAAGATCTAAATGTGTCACAGTTTGTATTTGCATTTTGTGTTTGTATGTGTTTGTGGTAGGGTGTTTATAAAGGAGATAATTGTTGAATTTGAGTGGTCCAGATTTCATGGTTAGTTGATCTTACGGGTAAAAATTGTTGATAAATGTTGGATTTGAGTGGTCCGGATTTCATGGTTAGTTGATCCAATGGTTAAAAACAACTTCCATCAAAAGAAGCACTGTGGGCAATTTATTAGTGAGACCGATTTCTTAGGGATAATTAATGAGACCGATTCAAATGTGTAATGCATTGTGTTATTGTACAAATGTTCCTAATTAAGGTATTCCACATCATCTTATTAATTACAATTTTAATGTTAATAGCTTTAGAGGGTGGTACAAAAGCAATGTGTAATGTAAGGGTTTTAGTGCATAAAAGTATTGTACAGTTGCCTAATTAAAGTATCTTATTAATTACGATTTTAATGCTGCAAGCTTAAAAAGGTTGTACAAAACCTTATTATATTATATAAGATTAAATACATTAATTAATTAAAATTTTAAAAACAACACTAAAATAAAAAATACATATTATTATACGTATTGTATAAACTAATAAAACACACAAAGCTTCATACAATTTATATGTCAAGTTGATGGTTCATATGATTTTGAAAATCGAACCGGACCAACAGGTTCATCTAGGAACCGGAGTCGCCACATGTTCAACTAGCCAATAAAAGCCGCCTAAAAAAGGAAACAGAGGGGACCGGTCGGAACAAAAAAAAACAGGTGAACCAGGCCGAACTCAGATCATTTTCTATTTTTTTCCCGGTTAATCAGTTCGTCATTTTTATTTTGTTTGTCCCTGAACTTTAATCACAGGGTACCCGCCGCTTAGGGATGGCAAAAAAACCCGAGCTCGATGGGGAAATCCAAAACTTGAAGTTTTTAGGGCGGGGCGGGGCATGCTTATTGAGTTATAGGGCGGGTTTCGGGCATTAACGAGGATTTTTATCGGGTTCGGGGCGGGGAGCGGGGCACAATATCCCCACCCCGCCCCGCCCCGAAACTATATATACATATAGATATTTATATGTTAGTATTTATTTAATAAAAAAATATTATCGAGTTCTTTTTAGTTTTGTATCTTTGCAAGATTGAAAATTGTGATTAGACTAACTTCTTTTGTGTCAAATTTTAAAAAGAAATTTTGATTTTTTAAGCTTGATTAATCATTATTTAAGTTTAATTTGTTGAAAACGTATTAAGGCTAGTAATTAATATATTAATAGTGGGTTCTTGACTATTCATATTATTGATCACATTGGTAAAATATGATGTAAAAATAATAATAAATGGGGAACAACGTGTATTTTGTGGAGCATTGCGCCTAAAAGGTCCCCCAATAAGATCTCCAACGAGGATCTTAGCGGGTTTAGAGGAGCATCTCGCCCCAATGGAGCGCCCCGATAAGATCCCCAATGGGGATCGCGACGGGTTTGGGGTGTGGTTTGCTTATTGGGTTTTAGGATTGAGGGTGACCGCCCCGCCCCAAAACCGCCCCATAGTCATTCCTACCGGTGATGCAATGCGCGGGTACTGTGCTAGTATTAATAACATATGAGTAACCACTTAATATAAAAATTAGGGTAAAGTGTAAGTTATGTCCTTAATGTTTCCAATAATTACAAAATCACCCACGAAACCAAGTTTGTTCGATTTTCTCCCTGAAGCTGATGTAGTTGTGCAAAAAAGCCCACGAAACGTTATGTCAAATATTTCTCTCGTTATGTGCATTGCGTACGCTGCACGTGAGGGTGGTATCGATATTTCATGTTCCCTGTCGAATTTACACCACACCTGGCAAATTTGTCTTCCCAGTTGAAACTCGGGTTGTTACATTACACTCTGTAACACCCGCCCCGAAGGGCATCAAATTACGCAGCGAAAATTAGCAATTTGGTGTTACTAAATAGCATCCTTCACCATGATAATAGAAAACGACCCAAATGAGACGTTTAAAACAACATGTGTTCCATTATTATTCAGAGTTAAAGTGCATTAGGTCCCACAGAATCGCAACCACCATCTATTACAACATTGAAAGACAAATGTTTTCAAATAAAAGACATTGTTTTTAAACACAACATAAGACATTGTTTTTGAAAGACCGGAACACATAAGTAGTCTTTCCAGAAAATCCATCACACGCACGACACCGCCACGCCATCGTTGCCTTTGGCCTTGGTTACTTGGGATAAAACATGTTTAAAACGTTAACAACAATGTTGAGTGAAATTCATAGAGTTTAAAGTAGTCAATAAGTAAGAATCTTTGAACACATAATTAGTTCTCGGGATAAAAAGTAACAAATGCAATGTATAGCAACTTCTTTTCTTTTACGCAATAAGCTCATGACACCGAACGTTAACAATACATATGGCATTTCATATGTTAAGGTGCCCCAAAACAAGATATTATTGTCATATATCTACTAATTTCTAAATACAAAATGTCCGTTTGACAGGGTGGTCACAAGGATTCAGACCCCGGACAGGGTTGTCAAACCCAATAGATCTATTTAATGCATTAGCGTTCACCTCACAAGGCAATTAATGGTTCATGAAATAAGGGACTTCGACAATAGCTACTTATGCGGAAACAATCTCATAATCGGGTCCAGCATACCATAAAATCATATGTGTTCGATTTATAAAACAAACATGTATCCTCCTCGCGGGTTTAAAAACATTTAAAACAGTTCAAAAGCGAGGCTATGAACTCACCTTAAGCAAAAGATCCAAATCAATCAATTCAATCAAACGTAACTTGCTTCGCGTCTTAACCGCGACCTATATAATACATATATGGCGGTACGCGACTAAAAGTATATTAAATCATATATTGCATACTTGCATATATACATATATATAACATTTATTACATATGTACAATCATATACTACAATCTCCAAGTGCGACGCAAAACATTTCACTTAGGCATACTTAACAATATTACAACATTTCCATAAAGTTTCATAAAGTTTCCAGTTTGAGGAAAGCTTGCCGAAAATAAGGATAATACAACCCCACTTAGCATTCCTCAACTTTATTTAACTAATATTACGAACCCCTTTGCTTATTGTACAAACTATGTTCAAAAGTGTACTCAAGATTGACTTTTTAAAAGTCAAAGTTTCGTAGTTGACTTTTTACCCTAAAATAACCTTACTCCAAACTTGAATCGGCAGTAAAACGTTCGTTTTTAGGAGTTACAAGGCCCACCTTATATCAAAACGAACCTTAGAACATCCTTTATCATTATCAAAAGCCTAAAATAGATTTTAAAAGTTTCTCGACATGCTACGGTCAAGTTAAACTTTCTGGTCAAACTTGGTTAACCCAAAGTCATACCAAATCATATTTTTAGCAAAATCTAACTATTCCAACATGTTTAACTAGCCTAAAAACATGTACCAAAACTATTAAACACATGTTCATACTCAAAATGAACTTTTAAATCAATTTTTGGTACTAGAATCACCTATCTTACAATCATATACATGTAATAACATCTAATTAACCATACCCATGACTAGAAATTAATTTAGAAGACTCCCAAAGCTAGAACCAGTTGATAATTTGTTTCCCCCTTCCTTTTGAAATCAGACAAGCAAGCAAACCAAGCAAACAAACCTTTTTCAACAAAACCAACTAGCTAATAACACTTATCTAACACTAGTAAACCTTCCTTTTAGATCAAAACTCCAAGAACACACTTGAATTTCTAACTTTATCAAAACTGAATGCATGTAAGGTTTTCTTAGTGGGAAATGTAAAGGATTGAATAAGGATTCAAATGGTGTATTTGGATTTAATTTGCCATGTCAAAAAGAAAGTGTGGTGGTGGTGTTTGTTGATGGGAGCGTGGAACTCAATGTCGAGTCGTGTAGAGTTAAGGGAGGAGGAGGAAGAAGTCAATCTTTCATAAAGGTGGGGTATTATGATGTATGGTGTGCTTTTATATAGAAATAAAACTTTGACCATTGACAATATTAGCCCCTCCATCCTTAATCTCTATTAAGTTAGTACAAAGTGATATTTCTTTACTTAAAATGGCCAAATGCATGGGTCACAATCACGTTATAAATATATAAATACAACCCACTAAATATAAATTTTAAAACCTTTGTTAAAACGTTAAACCTCGCAAAACACGACCTTGAAACACGATTTTTACAAAAACTCGAGGAAACATCGAAAAATACAAAAATAACATATTTACGCTCTCGGAGCAGTAAAATAAATTTTTTAGACTTTCTTAAACGCTAAAGACAAATAGAAACTAATTCACGGAATGAAATTTACCTTATAATTATATATTCTCATCAAACCATATATAGCATAAACGACTATAACTAGTTACGTAACTAATATAATTATCTTAGCTCGAGATAAATGTTGACCTGAAACTCAGATTGTTACATTCTCCCCACCTTTAGGGAGTGACGTCCCGACACTCAGCTCGTCTTATCCAATTTCTTTGCTTCGTCCTTACTTGTAAAGAGATGAGGGTACTTTCTTTTAATCTGATCCTCACGTCCCAAGTAAATTCTAGACCCCTTTGCGAATTTCAATGAACTTTGAGACAACGTAAGGTATCCTACTATCTCTTAAGTACTTGAACCTCTCAATCATCAATCTCTAACGGGTTTTCCTCGATCATATACAACTTATCATCAAGTTGAACCTCATCCATGCGCACAATAACATCACCGTTCCACTAAACACATTCAGTACACCACCCACACAAACCATCTAACGTACCTCCCACACTGACACACTATATCTACTCTCTCGTCAACAAAACAATCTAGAGAACCCTCGCGAGCGCGAGAGAGACTAACCTCTAGACTCTCCTACCTCCTTCTTGTGAGCGCGACATCTCTACTCTCTCGGCACCACGCGCACTCACATCCACCCACCTCACATACGACGCCATCACAAAATCGACACACACACCCCGAATATACACTCAGAGGACTTAACTTCTGCGCTTTCCAAAACCACACGCCTTTCCCCATGCGTGCAACCAACAGCACACCTACCCAACCGGCAGTCGCGCCAACTGCGCTGCAGGGATCTTGCACATCTCTCAAACAAACGCCAACACTTCTATGGTTGGAGTATACACACACACAGCCCGCACACATACTGTCCGCTGATAAGAGCACAAGACTGCTTTATATCTAGTCTCTCTCTCTCTCTCACTCACGCTATAGACTACACAGCACCGTCCTATCGCCTCGCTCTCCATATGAGCTACTAGAGCAGCCAACAAACGGTTATTAAAAATCTGAAATCCTGATACTCGCGGACGTTTCACGGAATCAATCCTGGAAGACAGACCAATCGACACCTGAATATCATTATCAGCTAACCGCCCCACCGCGCTGACATATCCTCCCCCACTCATGCTCATCTCACACAAGCTTTATCGCACCCGATATTACACACACACTTGTGTTCCGAAGAAATCTATAAGGGGGCGAGGCTAGAACGAGAGAGAAGAATTCTCCAGCCCAACACATCAATACTCTACACTCTACGCAAAGCGACCGTTCACCCAATAGGAGACATCTGTAATCATACATTGATAACAATAACTTTGTAGAATACTGCACATGAATTAGATAAGCAGAAAGATCTACTGCTCGAATTGAGTAGACCAATAGCACCGAGAGATGATTTAATAGTCGATAACAACTACAATTAGGTGTATTGTGTCGAAGCGTGACCTGAGAAGGAATTAAGTTAGGAATAGGGGGGGGATTAATAAAGACGTGCTATCGGTAATCAGATAGAAAAAATATAAATATAATATTCACTCAACATAATCTCCACAGGACTTGGTAATCAATAAAAAAGATCAGAACAAATACACTTAGAGTTGGTACAATAAAACATTACTGGTGAGGTTAATTATACTTGGACTATCTGATGCGATGACTTCGAATACTTAACGTGAGAGTGGTGTAGCTGTCAGTGATCATAGGGGTACAACGAGGGGGGGGGGGGGGGGAATAACAAATAAAGGGGTCAGACTAAACACTCTAGATTATCTCTCTCTCTATATAGAGAGAGCGATATCATAGCTGAGAGTCTCCTATCGCTCACAGGATAGTCAGAAGAGCTCGTTCTAACATTATATTTATTGAAACCAGAAACTAAAATAGTAACACATCAAATTCTATAACACCAATAATCTATATCTTGCGCAGGCGATAAGACAATACAGTAGGCGCGAAAAACGTAGGTCGGAGCTTAAAAAGAAATAATTATGTGCGATAATAATAGTGTTGTTAACAAGGAGTAATCTACCTTTTGTGTGGGAATTAATATAATAAATAAAGTGGTTTAAGGTTCAAAATTAATATAGTGTTATAGGGTGTTGAAGAAATAAAGGACGGTTCTGATGCTCTGCTAACCTTCGGACATGTCAGTCACTTACTAATCATATGTGGCGATATCCCTCTTTCATGTTTAGCCCACCCATAAACAACATCGTCAAATCTTGATACATCATGTTTGATCCCGGATGGATTGAATACCTGGACTTATGGCGATCTCAATGCATAACAAATCACATCAATCTAACCGAATCGCGGCAACCAAACTCGATATCCACAACAACAACGATCCATCTGGGCGAAATTCTAATATTGGCTTAATCAATCTCCTTAAATTTTCTTTCCTTACATACTTCTTCTTCATTTCTTCCTTCTGAGCTTCACGAATTTGCTTCGGTAGATCATTGTGAACAGTCATCATCAAAGCTCGAACACGCAATGGCTTATCCCTTTCGCTTTCCGACTCAAACGTCCAGCCACAAACATAGTTTTCCAGGATGATACCAAATTTCACAATCATAATCACTCGATAACTCAATTCATCTCTGTTGTCTTAAGTTCAACTCTTTCTGATTCAAAATATATTATAGGCTCTTGTGATCGGTGAAAACCACACACTTCGTTCCATACAAATAATGTCTCCACAATCTAAAAGTGAAAACAACGGCTCCCAACTCCAAATCATGAGTAGTGTAATTCTCTTCATGGACTTGTTCAGATGTGCCAAGAGCATACCTATCACTTGCTCGGGGAGGCGGGGGGGGGGGGGGGGGGGGAGTTCATCAACAATGTTGTCGGAGACCGATGAACCCAAAATAGATTGTGTCACAAACACAACGAAATCTCTGTTTCCTTCGGGCAATGCTAAATCGGTCAAACTACACTCGTATTTCTTATTTTTCTGAGCCAACTTAGTAAGTGCTTATAATCAAAAGAAAAACCTTCAAAAAACCTCCTATAATACCCACCAATCTAAGAAAATTGCCTCCAGCACCTGCGTTGGCATCTCGAGCAACAAAGCCCTACTTCTTAATGGCTTCGATCTTGGCAAGATCAACATGAACACCACTACAATCAATCACATGACCCAGAAATTGTATCGAATCTAGCTAAAAATCACACTTTGAAAACTTGACGTACAATCTCTCTTTCTTAAGCAGCTCCAGAATAATCTTTAAGCATCCCAATATGGCTCCTTCCTCTCCCTTGGAATAAACCAAAAATATCAGCGTGAACACTAAGACGAACCTTATCCAAGATACGCTTGCATACCGTTTCATCAAGTCCATAAACAACTGCAGGCGCATTAGTCCAATCTAAACGGCATTACTCTTGGAACTCAAAGTGACCAATACCGAGTTCTAAATGCAGTCATTGAATGTCTTTCCTTTTTAATGCGAAACTGGTGATTATCATGATCGCATAACGATCTTAAAATACACGCTCTAAAACCTTGCAGTTTGATCAAAACAAATCATCGCGTCTCGAAAGGAATAATGATTCTTAAACAGACAACTTGTTCAACTCACGATAATCTATACACATCCTAAAAGATCCATCCTTCTTTTTCACAAACAAAACCGATGCTCCCCACGGTGATGAACTCAAACGAATAAATCCCTTCTCCATCAACTCTTGCAATTGTACCGACAACTCTTTCATCTCAGACGGTGCCAATCTCTATGGTGCACGTGCAACAGGTGCAGCCCTCGGTACTAGATCAGTTTGAAATTCTACTTGCCTCGGTGGTGGTAGTCCTGACAACTCCTCGGGAAACACCTCAGGAAAATCACAAATTACAGGCACGTCTTCCATTCGTTTCTCTTTTGACTTGTTTTCTGTCACATGTGCCAAAAACAAATGACAACCTCACTCGACGTACTTACGGGCCTTATACAAGATATAACCTTCAGTCGAGACACGCCTTTGTCACCTTCAACTATCAGCGTCTTATTCCCATACGGTATATGAACAACTTTCTTACCACATACGATAATCGCAATCGTGCTTAAAGCCAACCATACGACCGATTATGACATCAAACATACCAAGCTCAATCGGCATAAGATCGATTTCAAAAATGTGGTTCACTATGTTCAAAGTGCAACCTTTCAAAACAATGTTCGTACTAACTATCCTTCCGTCTGGTAACTCTACCTCATAACTATCCTCTATTTTAATCGGTTTTGATATCAAAAGAGCAATGAACTAAATCTAGTGTTCACGAAACTCCTATCGGAACCCGAATCAAATAAAACAGAAGCATATCGTTTATTGAGCAGAAACGTACCAGTAACCACATTCAGACCTTGAGGTTCAGCATCCTTAATAGCATAAGCTCGGCCACAAACTTCTCCAACTTCTTAATGCTTAATCTTCTTTGGACATCGGTTCCTAGTATGACCTTGCTCACCACAATCATAACAAGTCCAAACAAGCTGAGCGTTAGCACCCGTGGCAACACTCTTTTCCTTACAATACCTTTCCTTGTGCCCAACCTTTCCACACTTGTGGCACTTGATCGTACACTGACCCACGTGGCGAGTAAAACATCGTTTACACAAAGGAAGCTTTCCATCAGTATGAGCGGTAACCATGGCTCGAGCATTTCCTTGCTTTTGGCTATTCTTCTCAAAGTTGGCGAGAGTTATCCTTTTGATTGCCCTTACCAACTAACCATTATCACTTTGAAGGACTCCCACATTCGCTTCTTTCCTTCTAAAAAATTTTTCTTGCCATCTCTAGCATGCGATTACTGCACATCAACTATATGTGCCATGCGCACAGCAGCTTCGTTCAGATCACAGTGCTTAAAATATGTCACTTCACCTTGATATTATCAGTTAATCCCCAGATATAAGCATCAACCTTCCCTTTTTCATGCTCTACCATTCTTGGACACATCAAAGCCAGTTCATTAAACCTCTGAGTATAAGCAACAACATCATACTCCTTAACCTTCAAGTTCCATAATTCGTGCTCCATTCATTGAACTTCTTTATTGGACAAAATTCCGCAGTCATCAGTTGCTTCATCTCAGTCTAACAGTCTCCAAACCCACAGTTGCAACCTTAGTTTTCCACCAAGTCAAAGCTGGTTCTTCTAATGTAACAGCAGCAAACTTTACCTTCTTACCTTCTACACATTCACTGATCTCAAAAACACTCTCAGTTTTCTCGAACCATCTTCGCAATTAGACAGCTCCTTCAATACCACAGAAGACAGCAGGATTTCACTTCATAAACCTAGAAAAAGTTCACTCACAAATAGTAGGTGTAGTATCTTGACCTCTAACTAGCCCATATCCAATAGCATCATTTCTGACATTTGCTTACCTTGCCCGCTCAGCAGTAATAGCGGCATCAACACTTTCCTTGATCATTCAACGAATAGCAGCTTGAGTCATAGGTGGAGACTTTGGAGGCATGATTCTGTCACGTCACATAAAATACAATCTGATAAGCATCTATAACATGATATACTTATAACATGGTATAATGACAAATCAATCATCACAACAGTCACATGACATCAAGTAGTAATCAAAAGATAGTCATTCATCTTTCATCACAAAAGAGTTAATGCATAGTTGCATTGTTTTATGAAATGATACAAATCGTTACAACCAATAACACTAATTCTACTAACTAAGGATTCAGTTTAGTGATTACACAACAAAAGAAACTACAATTGAAACTAAATCAAACTAAGCATACATGAAAGATTTCCCGCGACCAGATGATGTACTCTCCATCTTCAATTGGAAACATTGATAGCTTACATTCGGTCTCTCTTCAACCAAATCCCTTTACAATCATCTCTTGATAGAACTCGGTGAGCTCGAACTCTAGCCCATTAAGGATTTCTCTCAGACGAGCTCGTTCGTTCTGCATACGAAGGAATGTGTTGCTTAACCTTTCTTCTTCAAGTTCATTCTTCAATTTCTTACACTCAACCTTATCTTCAGTATTACCAAGCCTTTCAACTAACTTTTCCATTGCATCCGTTCCTTGCTCCACACTAGAACGCACTTCATTACCCAAATCCAAGATCAACTTACCATAAAACTTATCCTTTGCTTTTCCTTTCTTCTCGACCAATGCATGTGTCGTCTTGTGTCCACACAATCATCTTGAAAAATTGACTATTCGACCAAAAAGAGAGTCAATATCCCGTCTTATGAAGCCAGGTAGTAAACTATCACCATCCTCTCGAGGAATAGCGGTAGTAGACGATTCACCTACCTCATAGACACTAACAGGAACAATCTCAATCTCAGACTCGACCGCATCCTCAACCTCAATCTTTTCATCATCAGTTTCAGACTCAGAAGCAATCGTCGAAGGGTAAGAGAATCCATTCTTTCATAAGGATTATGTCAACTCTGGCTCATTTTCCCCCCTCCATCTTCCCTCCAGTCGAACTTCCATATCATCTTCTTCTTCTTGAAGATCTTCTTCTTCCTCCAATTTCTCTTCTTTAGGGTCTTCATCTTCATCCACTAAGACAGGCTCGGGATCAACAGGAACATCGTCGTGTTGATTCGGCTTAACAACAGGTACATTATCCACATGATCGGGAGGAATTACATTTTACCATGATAATCTAGAAAATATCATACAATACTTACTTAATGGCGTATCACTTCTTATTATTATTAGAACACTATTACCAAAATAACAGTTCGCATAAAAGAACCATAATTAAAATTTACATTACGCAGAATTTCCTCGATCCGGCTATTAGATCTCCAGTATAATTTCAAACGAAAATATAGTATTAGTTATCATATAATCGTATGACATTCTATGCATACAACACATGCACAAATGTACCCACATATAACAATTCGTGCATTCAACACATGCATAAATTTTATCCATACTTAACTATTTATACATATAACACATACGTAAACATACTTACACATAACAATATACCTTACTTGTAACCAATGGCAACGAGGAGTCTTGGCGTGCGTGTAGAAGCGTTATAGTTTAGGTTTTTCAAAAAGACTCGACGTAGTTCTCTATAACTTTAGACTCTTGATATCACTTTGGTATCTAAAATGATTACAATCCGAGTTTTGAAAACAACCTAGTTCTCTATAACCAAAGCTCTAGTACCACTCTGTAACACCCCGCCCCGAAGGACATCGGATTGCACAACGGAAATTAGCAATTTGGTGTTACCAAATAGCATCCTTCACCACGATAATAGAAAATGACCCAAATGAGACGTTTAAAACAACATGTGTTCCATTATTATTCAGAGTTAAAGTGCGTTAGGTCCCACAGAATCACAACCACCGTCTATTTCAACATTGAAAGACAATTGTTTTCAAATAAAAGACATTGTTTTTAAACAAAACATGAGACATTGTTTTTGAAAGACCGAAACACACAAGTAGTCTTTCCATAAAATCCATCACACGCACGGCACCGCCACGCCATCGTTGCCTTCAACCTTGGTTACCTGGAATAAGACATGTTTAAAACGTCAACAACAATGTTGAGTGAAATTCATAGAGTTTAAAATAATTAATAAGCAATATCTTTGAACACATAATTAGTTCTCAGGAAAACAAAGCAACAAATGCAATGTATAGCAACTTCTTTTCTTTCACGCAATAAGCTCATGACACCGAACGTTAACAGTACATATGGCATTTCATTGTTAAAGTGGCCCCCAAAAACAAGATATTATTGTCATATATCAACTAATTTCCTAAATACAAAATGTCCGTTTTGACAGGTGGTCATAAAAACAAGGATTTAGACCCCAAAACGGGTTGTCAAACCCAAATAATCTATTTAATGCATTAACGGTTCACCCACAAGAATTAACGGTTCATGAAATAAGGGACTTCGACAATAGCTACTTATGCGGAAACAATCTCATAATCGGGTCCAGCATACCATAAAATCATATGTGTTCGATTTATAAAACAAACATGTATCCCCTCACGGTTTAAAACATTTTAAAACAGTCAAGAAGAGATCTATGAACTCACAATACAAGAGAAACCAAACAAATCAAATCAACAAGCGCAAACTCACTTCACGTCTTAACCACAACTATATAATACATATATGGCGGTACGTACAAAGTATAATACTTCATAATAAATGCAATACTTGCATTAAATATATATATATATATATATATATAATGATAAAATATATTAAAATATAATATATATATATAAAATATATCATTTATTACATATGTAACATATCATTAAACTACAATCTCAAGTGCGCGAAAAAACATTTCGCTTAGGCATACTTAACAATATTACAACATTTCCATAAAGTTTCCTTTTTTAGAATAGCTTGCCGAGAAAGTAAGTGATAATACAATCCACATAGCATTCTCCACTTTAGTTTAACAAATATTACGAACCCCTTGCTTATTACAAACATCTACAAACTATATTTAAAAGTATCGCAAGTTTGACTTTCAAAAGTCAAACTTCGTAGTTGACTTTTTACCCAAAAATAACTAAACTTGACTCGGCCGTAAAATCTTTGTTTTTAGGAGTTACAAAGCCTACTTTATATCAAAATAAACCTTAGAACATCCTTTATCAGATTCAAAAGCCTAATTTATTTTTCAAAAATTTCTCAACACGCTACGGTCAAGTCAAACTTTCTAGTCAAACTTGGTCAACCCAAAGTCATACCAAATCACATTTTTATCAAAATCCAACTATTCCAACATGTTTAACTAGCCTAAAAACATGTACCAAAACTATCAACCACATGCTCATACTCAAAATACTTTCAAATCAATTTTGCACTTGAATCATCTAGTAATAATCCTATACAGTACATGTAATAACATCTAATTAACCATACTAGAAATGTAATTAGAAGACTGACAAAGCTAGAACAAAGATCAAATATGGTTTCCCCCTTGGATTAAAAATCAAACGAGCAAGCAAAGACCCAAACCAAACCTTTTCCAATTAAACCTCTTGCTCAAAACACTTATCCAGCAACTAGAAACACACCCTTATACACCAAATCACAAGAACTTGACCAAAAATCTAACTCCTTCAAATCTTAGTGCATGATCCCGAATAGCCAAATCAATACATATATATATATGTATAAAATATAATATATATTATATATATAATATAATATATATATATTATATATGTATTTAATATATATCTTCAAAGTATATATATATAGGTGTAAAATATGAAATGATTGTATATATATAAGGTGTTTATAAATATAATACAATATAACATATATATATATATATATATATATATATATATATATATATATATATATATATATAGATATAATATAAATACGTAAAAACAAGGATAGGCCAATAATAGTATAGTATAGTATTTTCCGTCGGGTTAAGAAATTCACTTTTAACCAAAGTGAATCTCAAAAACCTTCCGGGTCGTTTCCTCGACGAGAGGTGAATGGAAATCTACGTTCAAGTTGTAATTCGAGCTTGAATGTCATAAAAGTTTTTTATTTGGTTTTCTAAATCTACTAAAAAGGAAAGCATATAAAAGGGAAGCTAAACTTTTGGTTTTAAACTATTTTTATACTAAAAATTAAACTAATATTAAGTCTAAGATTTAAAACTACAAGATTATACTAAAATTAAGCTAAAAGATATAAATGACAAATATGCTTGCTAAGTGACGTGAAAAGTTCATCAAGTGTGAATTTAGGTTTATTAACGAATTATAATCTTTAGAAAAGATAATTTTCTCACAACGTTGGTTTATTTTGAAAACAATCTAAAGAAAATAATTTCTAGATGTGTAATTTGATTATTCTCTGGATTTTGCCCTTTAAATAATCAACTTACAAATCTAAATAATTCGGAAAATTATTAATTTCTAAACCTTTTATAAGTCCACACTTAATTCCCAATTCACTAATCACTTAACTAGCACTAATAAATCTACTCACTACTCATAATGAAATTAAACATAGCATTTAACTACAAAACTAAATCTACACTAAGCATGGCAAATTTTAAAACAATATTATAAAATGATAAAATAAAAACTACACTAATTAATTGAAAAATGATAGAAAATGGAACCGAATTGGAGACCCGCAATTAAACGAATACCACCCGATTTATTTAACTAAAACAACTAATTAAAGTCGGTCTAGCTAAATAAACCCTTAAGCTCCTCGCCTCATGAGATGACCGGTACCAAAAATCACAAATCAAAACATACATTGTTAACAGATACTATCATAAATGCAATTTAAACATTTAAGCCCAAAAATGAACGATCCATTCATAGTCCAAATTCTAATTCTATAAACTAACGCAGCCTAAATGGTGCCAAGGTTAATCAAACAAAATGCAAGACTAAAATGAAATTTCTTCAAACCAAACCACAGCCCAAAAAAAATCAAATGAAAAGCCCAGGTTAATTTTAAGTACCAAAGGCAGCCTAGGAAAAATCTAACATGGCCCAATTGATTTGGGCGAACACGAGAATGAAACAATTGAGTTTTCCATATTTCATTTAGTAGATTAGAACTTAAGTAAACAATAATTTTTCAAACATCAATTATCTAATTTTGAGCGTCAAAAGTAATTAAGCGAAATGGTAAATCACGAAACAAGCTAAGATCCATATAATCAAATTCGCACTTAATAAGCTAAAATCTAAACTCTAGTCTAAATGAGATTTTAATACAACCAAACAAGATCTAAACTCATAAGCAATTAACATCCAAATAACTCACAAAGATTTAATCTAACAATTTAAGCTACGAAATCTTAGCTTATAGAATAGAGCTATTCGATGAAACAAAAATGAAATGAAACCAATAAGCAAACCAAATAAGCAAACCAAGATTTATAATCAACTTTAAACCAAATCTATTACATTATATTAAAAAGCTTGAGACAAGAGTTGAGTACAATAAGCATAAAAATGGAAATAAGCAATTACATTTATGAAATAAGCTAAAAAATATAAAAACTACACTAAAAAAAATAAAACTAACTAACTAACTAGAACTGGGGGGAAATAAGCGAAGACAGCGGAGGTAGAAAAAATTTAACAATACAGACTGAAAAGGGTGATGTCTTAGTAATTATTGGACCCAATCATTGTGTATTCCGCGTAGAGCAAACATCTCCCTCACAAACATTTATCAAATGTCACAACACGATCCATACGAGGTAGCAAACAAAAAGTCTCTGAATCAACATATCACGTATCGAAATGATTATGCCAACGTGTACCTCAGAGAAATATGACTTCAATTGTCCAAACGTCATCCATCTCACGTCCGTTGAAATACCCTCCTTATGCCTCCTTTCATTTACACAGTTGAGATATAAATATTTTGAGATATTCCATACATGTGGCTTCTTATGATTGGGTGAAAAAAAGATAATGGAAAGTACGTGAACCCCTTGGAATTTATTAAACCTTACGTGACAACATTCTCTTTTATATATGTTCCATTTGTTACGAAAACTCTTAAATTAGGCCAACACTACTATGTAAAGGATGGGCGGTGAAAAAAAAAGTGATTTGCGAGATAAACAAACTGAAGGCTAAATATTAACTGAGGGCTGAGAACCCGAACCCATAATAAATAGTGTTCACAGCGGCTGGCCCAATACAAACAATTGAAGAAGCACCGTTAGACAAAAATTCAGATTCTCCGCGTACACTATTACCATGATTCCCAGGCACACGGTTCATGAACGTCGCAGGAATTTTTTGTCATTATTTCTCCCCTTTTCTTGATATCCGGTTCCTGCACATACATAAACACAAAAACAACATATATTTGCAATTTTTATTATGTTCTTGGTCTTTTGGGGTCGTTTTTTCAAGGTAAAAAGTATGTATAAAATAAGCGAATTCCGAACATCTCCCATACTAAAAGTGTTGCCGTGTCCTCTAACCAATAGTAATAAATACACGCTTAAAACTAAAAATTCCAATCCCCTCAAACTAATCACCTTGAAAAGTAGCAAAGTGCTCATCTAAAAGGATTTAAGAAATCAATAGTTAAGAAAACCCCAGTTTTTCCATTTTTAACATTTTTTTATTTTTTATGCTTTTTCATAACTTTTCATACTTCACACTTCATAACATTTTTTTTTACTATTTTTTTTCGATAATACATAGGATCATGGAACAAGCAAAATAAATTCATCATCCCCAACTTTCACTTTCTATACTAAGCTTAAAAACAATATCATTGTCAATTACAAGTCATGATACTAATACTACTCATAAATACTAATTGTGTACTTACTTTTCCTCCCTTATTTCCTAATTTTGTATCTCAAGATTTTATTTAAGTCATATACCCGAAGGCTCTTTAAGACTTTTATTTCGATACTTATTAATTCCAAAAATAAAGTGGGACGGTTAAAAACGCAATAATTAGCTCATAGCCCTTTTCAAAAGATCAAATGTCATCAAGATTAAAGTCCACATCGAGGCGACCAATATTTGGCTTTTATTAGGTTACTTAAGCAAGGTACCATTCATGTCATATACCCTAAGGCTCTTTAAGACATAAATGAACCAATCTTACTTGCACCATATACCTTAAGGCTCTTTAAGATACAAACAAGACAACTTCAATCATTCCATATACCTTAAGGCTCTTTAAGGAACGACTAAAGCAAAAAATTAAGCAACAATATCCATTCCATATACCCTAAGGCTCTTTAAGGAATGAATAAGGCTATAATTTCACTTATTAAATTCTACTTATCCCATATACCCTAAGGCTCTTTAAGGAATAAGCAAAATATTTATTAATGTGATACATATAGTATGCCAAATTAAGTATTCCTGATGTGTACTCATCCTAATCACAAAGGAACTAAAGAAAACTTCTATTAACTAATTATTAACCAAAAAACCGCACAACTCTATTTATTAAACAATTATATATAAAGGTGAAACAAGCTAATGGGAGAAAAAGCCACAATTAATACATATGATCTTGAAAGAGAACCAACTACTCTACGTTTAATGTCATGACTTATAAATAACACTATCATTTCTCGTTCTTCGCAATTTAAAATCTCTAAGAAAGAGATTTGCTATGCTTACCATAAGAAATACCAACTCCTCCTCGGGCATATTTACAATCTAAAATGAGATTAGCAAAGTTCCTTCATTTCTACGTTAATAAACAAAATCAGATAGCATGTTTAAAGTCTACTTGATGACTAGCCACAAAACTATCATCGTTAAATGTTAAGACGAAAAAGCATACGAGTTTAAAACCTATCGGGTCAAAATTTAGTACTCTGTCTCACAACTTCTAAAATTTGTGACACAAACACATTATTACATTAATTATATTACATTAATTATTATTTTTACAACATTTTTCACTTTTTTTTATTATGCATAAAAATTTAAAATTTTTGCTATTTTTCATATAAATCACATATATTTTTCATATAAATCACATATTTTTGGTGGAAAAACGGGTTACGTGAGAACAACAGAAAACGGCTGAGCATGTAAGGATCCAATCGAAATAAAATCTCCCCATCACTAAAGACACACATATGTCCTCAATCATCTGATAATATAATACCCCCATACTAATTTTAAAGCATAATTCAAGTATTAGATGTTAATCGAGTAAGGATTAGGATATTGGATTCCCTAAAATGAAGAGCCGAGGCTATGAAGCTCGAATAAATGGACAAAACCAAGAGCACAGATCTAAAAATCCGAGTAATCCCTGGACAAAACAACACACACCCATAGAGACATAGAAACACGAGAATGGAATGGGCAAGGCCCCCTCTCATTAGTTGTTAGAAATAGATAAGTAAGAGTAGAAATGCTTGTTTTTTGTTATACCGAGCTCACGGGCTTGAATCTACCGCAGAATTAAAGTTTCCATGGGGGAGCAAATGAAAAGAAAATCTTAGAATCAATACGGGGGGGCTTTTTATTTTTAATGTATTGGATAAACATTAAAGCACATGAAAGTTTTTCCATCCCGATGAGATGCCACCGGCTCTAAGTGGAGATGTCCGGGGTCAAAGATCGTAACTTTCTTCCCTGGTGGAGGGGCGGAAGATAAAGGAGAAAACTCATCAGGGTAATGTGAGGAAAAAAACAATAGAGGGAAGTAAACAACAGTCAGACATAACAAAAAAGTGTAACGGAACATCCGTCAAACACTTCAACGAACATTTTGGAATAAAACATTCTTACTTCCCCTTTGGTCTTCATTAAGCTTTTCAAAATTATCAATCACGGGAGTATCAGACTCAAAATTTAAGCAAATCTCAACATACATGAGTGAGTAACTCTCCGGGAGGACAGGCACCGAAGAAAATGACGAATTATCAAAATGAAATGACTCATACTCGGGAAGAGAGTAATTAACATGAGTAGTGGTACTGTCACTTCTCCAGTCTCATCCGTAAGAATCGCTAAAAAGACACATCGAACAATCGGAGTAAACAGAAATTATCCAAATAAAAACACAGAAAGATGAAGTATCAGGACACACCCCACCACACCCCCCCCCCTTCCTCTAAGAACGAATCGCTATCCGCGACGAAGATAGGAAATGAAGAAGGAGACTCGAGCACACGATCCGGAGTAGAGTTAACTTTTAAAGATTCGATTTTAGAAATAAGACGATGGACTTTTAATAATTTCTCTCGAAGAATAACGTCTTGGATTTGAAGAATATCTTCTAAGTCAAACTCTTTCGCATCATGATCATCATTCACCTCCTCTAAGCTAACGTACTCGACATCCTCAAAATCATCGTCATCACTCGAAGTATCATCATTGTTGGAATTGGATAAAATCTCAGAATTATCGTTCAAAGCATCAAAAGTAGAAGAATCATCACAAACGGGCACATCACATGTATCGTCGGAAATACCCTCAAGCTCACTTAGGATTGGGACAAGGATCTAAACAATAGAAATAGTGTCAAGATGCTCGTCCCTCATACTTAGAGAGTTATCGGGCTCCTCTATTGGTTCATCGGGTGTGATCGCTTTAGGCTTGCTATATATAATAGTGTAATCATCATCGTCATAGTCGAAGAAAAGAGGACGATTCCAGCTTGGACAATTAATATATTCTGAAAACTCTTCACTGATATTTCGCACATCTTCAAGGAGTTTACTCATCAATTCTTGAATATCCTCTTGTCGATATTGCTTGTCCATCAAAGCATCTTTAATTTTGCCAAAACTTTCCCAAGCTATCAATATAACCTTTGGTGTCTTACCCAAACCTCCAAAAAGGTATACGACTAAACTTCCTTAAGAAGGTGCACACGTCCTTCAAAAAGTTGTCTCTAGCTTCTTCATCGTCAATCATAGAAGAATTCCAATATGGAATAGAACTTTGAGCTGTCGGCTTCTTCTTCTCTTGTTGAATTCCTTTAAGAATTTGCAAATCGTTTATAAGCTTAAGAAGCAATTCTTGTAAAACTTCAGGTTGATTCTGCTCTTCTTCCATAGCTTGCTTAATCTTAAGAAATCTCTCCTCGGCTAGCAATAAAGCCATGCACTTTTCATTAGGAGGTATATGATCATACTCTTTTAAAAAGGCTTGTATAGCTTCCATTAGTCTTCTTGAGCTTGGCAAAATTTCTCTAACTTGTCTCTCTTGAAGGGAGATAATTGACAACGGAAACTGCGGGGGTTGATAATTTGGTCTAGAACCAAAAGAATGAGATCATAGCAAGAATTATTGCTCATAAGAATCATCATTGTCAATGTTGACATTGAAGAGTAGTCACGAGGACCCCTGCAATTTACACAACAAAGATATTGTTGAGGAAGAACTTATGATAATTTTGTGAGGAAAATAATTATCATTAAATTTGATTGAAACACGGCTCCGTGTTTGCATAGACAAACTGGAACTGTTGTGGACAAATCAACAAACCACATAACACATACTATACATTAATCCACATACACTCACCAAACAAGTAAGTCTCAAACTGGAGTTGAGGAGGGGGTCGGAAAAAAATTGAGAATTATTCGAAAGAATCCGAATTTACTTGTTGGACAAAAATGAACCGCCCAAATTGCTCTCGCACAACCCCGTCAGCCACAGGTTGCATAAAAATGAAGACATGTCGAAGAATTAATCGAATAAGAGGGTAAAGAGAATAAGAATTAAACGAATAAGAGGATCGAGAAGAATATTTATAGATTTTTCAAATAATACATAAGGAATAATAAGAAAGAAAAATATTTTTGGATTTTTTTTTTAAAGATAAAAGGAAAATATTTTTGGGTTTTTTATAAAGGAAAAGGAAAAATAAAAAATAAAATAAGAAGAAAAATATTTTTGGATTTTTTATATTTAATTAGTACGAAAATAAACTTTCCGAAGAAAGGATCTTCAAGGCTCGAACACGAACAATCCCGTAGAAATCGCTACACCTCTCCCCGGCAGCGGCGCCAAAAACTGATCCGTCCAAATCAATACGTATAAAATATAATATATAAATACGTACTAATAAGGAAGATAATCAATAATAGTATAGTAAGTATTTTCCGTCGGGTTCTAAAATTCACTTTTAACCAAAGCGACATCTTCAAAAAACCTTCCCCGGGTCTTTCCATTCCTACGATGACGAAAAAAAGCTAATACAGAAATCTACGTTCACAGTTGTTAAACATCTAGCTTCTGAAAGTCATTACATTACAGAGATTTTTAGAGTGTCATCTTTGGCGTTTCATAAAACTATTTTTTAATTACTGAAAAAAAATTTAAACTAATATTAATTCTTCTAAAGATTATTAAACCTACAAGCGAATTACACTAAAATAACAACTAAAACAATCTATAAACACTGACACAAAAAATGCCTTGCCAATTGACGTGAAAGGTTCATTAAGTGCGGGCTTAGATTTAACGAATTAAAATGACAAGTTAAATGAAATGCTTAAAAAAATAAATGACAAGAAATTAAATTGCAATAAAAAATAAATGACGGAATGTAAATCGAAAAGACAATACTTATGACTAAATATTTTTTAAATCTTTTTAAACCCGCACCTAAATACCCAAACTCACTAATCACTTAACAAGCACTAAATAACATTCTAAACGCAAACTACACATAATGGAATTTAAACAATAGCATTTAAAAATAAATCTACACTACGGCATGGCAAAAATCAAAACAATATTATAAATTGATAAAATAAAAACTACACTAATTAATTAAAAAAAAGAAAAGAAAATGAGACCTGCAATTAAACGAATACCGCCCGATTTATTTAGCTAACGCAACTAACCAAAGTCGGTCTAGCTAAATAAACCCGTAAGATCCTCGCCTCGTGATTAGACCAGTACCAAATAGTCAAACATTAAACAATTAAAATTATTAACTGATAAAATATAACATTTCATTACATTTCTGATTCAACTAAACTTCAATTAAATCAAACGGCCCAACTTAGTGAATCAACACATTCTACCATGGCCCAAGAATTAAACGAAGACCCTATTCAATCTTTCTTTAAGCCAATCGTGCCCAGTCACATTTACAATCCAAACGCATACAGTTGATAACTTGATAACAAAAAAAACTTGCCTCTATTTTTTATGACACTTAATATGCCAAACAGTTTAAAAAGATAGCATAATGAAGGCAATTACTTGAGTCTTATTGTAACATAACCAAGTTAATTGTATGCTACTTTCGTTACTGAAAACCTTACTAACTACATGAAACGGAATAAGCCACAAAACGATTAATAAGCAAACATAATTCTAGTAAACTATTGAGATCTAATAACCGATAAGCAAATTTAGATCATTAAGCATATCGAACAAAATAACAAATTACCGACATAAGTACCTTATCAACTTTTTAGCAAACTTAAACGAAAACATAAGCATAAATCGATTTATTCTCGTATAAGCTAGGACGAATCGAAATAAGCTATAAGATTAAGCAACACGAAATTAAAGATTAACGAACCAATAAGCAACAAAATAAGCAAACCATTTTTATAATCAACTTTAAGCCAAATCTATTACATTATTAAAAAAACTTTGAGACAAGAGTTGAGTACAATAAGCATAAAAAATGGAAATAAGCAATTACATTTATGAAATAAGCTAAAAAATATAAAAACTATACTAAAAAAAATAAAACTAACTAACTAACTAGATGGGGAAAAAATGAGGGGAGTGGTTACAATTTATATGGGTGAGAAGGGGTGATGTTGTAATTTTGGACCCAATCATTGGGTACTCAATGAGCCAATCATTGCATCTCTTTTGGTGTCACACGGATCATGGTATGCAAAGAAATGATCCAGCCGGAGAGTGCATGACACGTGTCCCATTATTGTGCCTCATTTGTACGCATCATTTCTAGTCCGTTGATCATTTTAGAAATGCAAATTGAGATATTGCAAATTCCTTGGCCACGTGTGCTTCATGGATTCGTCCAATTCTTCTCAGTGCATTGGCATGTGATAATAGATGAATTATTTTTGTATCACGTGACATGATGTCACCCTTCTATCTCTATTATTTATTTTTTTCTCGCAAACATGAAGTACGTATAACATGTGAAATGGGCTTTAAACATGGGCCCTTCTCTTATTTCGTAGGCTTAGGTAAAAGAAATGGGCAAAAGACAATATGGGCTGGCTCGACTCACATAAATGGGTTACGGCTGGCCCAATAAAATCTTAAAGTACCCTTGAACTCGTTTTCTTGCACTCTTTCTAATCCCGTGCTCGGTTTCGTTTAGTTTTGTCTTTATTTTTGTCATTTTCTTGATATCTGTTCCTACTCATACACAAACACAAAAACAACATATATTTGCAATTTTTATTATGTTTTTTGGTCTTTTGCGTTCGTTTTTCATGGTAAAAAGTATGTATAAAATAGCGAATACCACCCGGGTCAAAGAAAGTCAAACGCACCCTTATACAATTAAAAGGAGCGGGAAAAGTGGTTTTACACTATTCACCATCTTATTCCTTTTACCACGAGGTCAAAATCAAGGGGCAAGTGCAAATTAAGGGCATGGAAGGGTAATTCAAGTGGCTAAGTACAACTTGGCAGAGTATCACGTCATGAGAAGCTTCTATTGGTCCATATGTACAAAAATGCCACACGGGCAAAGTGAGAAAACACTCCAATCATGTGGGATTTACACTAAAATTACTCACATAAGTAGCACAAACGATCCTGACACACGGATGCCACGTTGGCAATCTGTGTGTCCCAAAATCTAATCCAACGGCTGAGAAGACTCCTCCAATAATTAGAAGATTGAGTGGCCAAGATGGAATGGAGCGTGTGAAGGAGTCAAGAGCCTAGAAGCTTCAGCTAAGGGCTATAAATAGCCCTCACTCACTCACACATACCAGCTTCTTTTCCTGTATTTTTTTAGTTAAAAGAAGCTTTATGTATTTTTAGTTTAAAAGTTAATTTTCCTTATCAAGCCTTTGTAATTTCCTTTTATCAAACTTTGTAACCCGTTTTTAGTATTAATAAAATTCTCATTTTAAGTTTTCATAAGGTGTTTTCATTATTAAGCTCCCATATTCTCAAATGTTTGTGCTACTGTTCCAAAAGCTCTTAATAAGCTCCTTCTAGCTCTTTCAAGTCTCTAAGCTTGGAATTGAGCTCTAATAAGCCTTAATCTACTGAAACTTTAAAATCAGCTTAAAAACCCTTGCTATTTGGATTTTGGACTTATAGAAGATGAGCTTAACCTGGAAGAGAACATAAGGACATATACTAGCTTATTTACAATAAGCCAGAGCGGTAGATTGCTCAATTAAGCCATTAATAACCTTTGTTTAGCTAAGGTTCTAGTAAGTATTCATTTAAGCATTCATGTCTTAAATTTCTTAGTATAGTTTAGCTTATTCTGCTTAATTGTTTGCTTATTTGTGCTTATTATTGTTTCCATATGCTTATTAAGTAGTTTAGATAATCTGTCTTTAAGTACAGTAGCATAGATATTAGCTTTCTTAATTTTGTCTTTTAAAATAATAAAAATCCAAAAATAATAGTTTAGCTTATAGCTTATTAGTTTGGCTTTTTGTCTGCTTAGGATTGCTCATTGGGTTGGTCATAAGCTGCTTATTATATGATATTTAGTATTTGAGCTTTTAATTTCATTTTAATAAGCTAATATGGATATGAGTAATGTTAAAGGGGTGTTTGGCATAGCAGATTTAACCACAAGTTAAAACTGCTAGTAGCCAATTGATCTTTGGATATTAATTTTAATCTCTAATCTAAGGTTGCTAGAGTAGGTCTTATTAGTTAGTTTAGAGTTAATCATATTCTTCATAAGCTAGTTAATACAAGCTCAAATCTGTTTAGTGTATCTTGCATTATTAAGTTTAATTTTTTTTAGTAAGTGAATCGATCTTAGTTGCTCTTAGGGTGGTTTTAAAAAGAGTTAGAATGAGTATTATTAGGACTGCATTGGATAGAAGTTAGGATTTGGTCTTTTTGTTTGCTTACTGCATCAGTAGTTCATAAGGGCATATAGTCATTTTATAGTTTGATTTTCAGTAGGTTTTAGTCACTCTTAGGATTTGAATTTCATAGTTTAAGCTGTCCTTAGGTAATTAATCAACTTTTTTAATTTGCTTTTCCAAATTAATCTCATTTGCTAATCTGAATTTAAGCTGCAAATTGGCTTTTTGTCTTTCTGAAAACCAAAAAAAATAAACTCAGCAGGATCTGAGTTGTGCAAGTTGTTTTCAATCACCTTTTTCAATACGCTCTAGTTTTTAATAGTTGATTTAAAAAGCTTTTTCAAGAAGGCTTTTAGCTAGTCTTTCAGAAAAACCAAGTTCCATTCATTAAAGTTCTTGTTTAGTTGCTTAATTTTAAGCTCAAAGTGAGCTAAAGGTCTGTGTAACACCCCCAAAAATGAGTCGCAGCAGAAATATGTCCGGGAGTGTTACTTCATAATAAAACAACACAAGATACAAGAGAACGACCTCTAAATGTGTTGTTTGAAAATAATCTCGTTGATTTTCTTGAAATTAATATAACATTTGTCCCATAATTGCATTATAATGAAAAGCTTGAAAACAATACAACGAGATTTGATCATTTGAATCTAAGTAGAAATCCATGAATGAAAATCCTGTCAATTTAGACTCCAATGCACATCAAGTAATCCAAGCATCTAATCCACAAAAAAAAACATGCTTAAAATGCCAACATAAAGTTGGTGAGTTCATAGATTTTTGTAAATGTAAATGTTCAATTCAAAAGAGAATAATGTCTGCTGCTTCACCGCAGTATAATGAAAAATGTTTAATAACCAGTAATGTTCAACAAAGTAATGTAGACCACAAGATTTCTAAAATATATGACTATTATAACAGATACAATATCACATAAAATGTATTTACTGTTGCGCTAAACTCATGACACTGAAGCTAATTTATGTAGCATATAATATGCCAAATGTATTTCTGCCCTACCGGTGTCTGACCAAGACACCAAATGAAATTGACATGATATATACCCGTTGTCCGGTACACCGGCACAGTGAGCGCTACTCACCCGGATAGGGATAATTAGTCCCAATAGATCTATTTATAACATTCACGCTTACAATCTGTAATTAACAGTTCATGATAGTTTCGGGCATTGAGTGGTCTAATCGCTACTTAGGCAACACGTAAACATGAGATGATAACCAGAAATACTTGTGTCCAATGAAAAGATAACCATTGTATTCATAAACAGCTTTAAATACTTAAATCCATAAGTAGAAAGAGAGTATGACATAATTCAAGTAACCGAGTTTGTAAATGAGTATAAGTATGAGTATGTAAACAAGTATGTAAACAAGTTGTAATGAGCATGTATTCTCCCCCGAGATTTGTAAAGAAATTATAAAACAAGTGAAAGAGGGGCTATAAACTCACCTTGATCGAAAGCTACAGTCGAATCGATTAGTTGAAGTAGTCACGAACAATCGGCAACATGATCACGACCTATAGATGTCGCTTAATTATAATATACTCGAAGTACCATCGACGATGTGTACATCGTAGCGGCAAAATCATATATATTATATATATAAACATACATGTGATGAGGATCCACTTGCGCGACTTAATCCTGAAACCCCCACTCATTGAGTTATAGACATTTCTTACGCTTTATCTTACGTTACTTAATAGAAGACTTTCTATTTTCGGAAACTTTTTATTTTAGGAAAGTTACCTTAATTGGTAATTTATAAACACCTAAGTATATTTTTAATACTTACCATTTTTATTTACATTTTGCACTTAGTAAGACTTTATATAAGTCTTTATATGTCTTTTTACATCTTTTATACATTTTGACCCAAATCTGACCCGTACCAAACGAGCCACTAAATCACGTTTTCACGACTCGGAGTAAAAAGAGATTTTATCGGAAATGACATTCCGGACGACTTTTTAGTTTTGGCCGAGACTTGAATCTCGACAGAAAATGACCAAAATGCCCTCTTATTAAATCTGATGCAATATAAATTTTATAAAAACTGCTGCTGTTTGACCAACGTTTTGACCCGCTAAATCACACTTTCGTAAGTTTGACCAAAAAGTAACTTTATGCAAAACGTCGCTCCGAACAGCTTTCGTGTTTCGCCGGAAGGCTGAAACGGACTCGAAAATGCCCGAAATTGACGTTGAAAATCGGACCAGCAGCTATTTTTGCCTAAAATAGCTGTCAATTTTAACATGTATTTTCCGAACTTAATTTGCTATAACTTCTTCGTTTTTAAGAGTTACGGGGCATTGTCCAAACAAGAACGTGGTTTCAATTTCATAAATCGTTGGGGAAACGACCCGGGAATCATACTTCCCGATTAATATACGTTTTATATTATATATATTTGTGAAGATTTTCCTTTCCACCTTTGTCCTCAAGGGTAGTTTGGGAATTTTCTATCATATTATATTTTATATTTTACGTGTATAGAATTGCTATATCACCCGCATGGCAAAAAGATTATGCCATGTAAATATATCCCTCAAATAATGTCATTATTTAGGAAAGTATTTAAGTCTTTATAGGAAAGTCATTAATTACATGTTTGACTAGAAAAGTCTTGTTTTTATCTTGTCTTACAAGATATGGTTATTCGGCTATATATACTGAATGATTTTCATTAATGAAAGATATGTTTTTGCAAATAAATCTCTAAATCTTCTTCCTCTCTTCTTAAGGAGCCCACACACGCTTGAAGTAGTGCTACTATGCCGATACAACCCCTAACTGGGTCGTATCAACTGGTGCTTTCATTGAGAGACCTCGTTGAGGGCTTCCGATTTAAGGATATAAATTTTTTTTTTAAAAGTTACTATTTACGGTACTGTTCACGGTTACTGTTCATCGAAAAAAATTAAAATGTGGTGGCCGGATTTTATGGAGGGGAAGAGTGTTTAAGTGTGTGTTATAAAAAATGAAATGAAAGAAATGGTATAAAAATTTTATTTATAATAAAACTTTTAAAGTAAAGTGACAAGTACCAAATAATAGAGGGTGAATTGTGTAAATATAAATTGTAGTTTTGATTACTATCGGTTTGGGACTGTTCTGAACTAGTTAATGGTCGATTCGATGTCACGAACTTGCGCCATTGTTTTCAAATCTTTTTCACATAAAATGCGTATTTACATGAGAACATTTCATAAATGTTTTTATATTTTATTTAAAACATTTGGTAAATTATTGGAGTAACAATGTTAAGCTTTGACCGAAAAATATATTTTGACTTAAATAAACCTCTAAATCCACGTCAAGGCCCAAAGTTTTTCTTATAAATTTTTTATCTCGGTACACTACCCATCCCAAGACATAGCAATAACAATTTAAAGTCACGACAACCTTGACCAAATTCAAAAAAAAAATTAATTAGGAATCTCAAGTATTATTCCTACATGACTACCTACCTTTACCTATTCTTTCTAGTATTCCATAGTTACGTCTCATCACCTGATTCAAATTTTAAAAAGATAGGAATAGTATATATTCTCAAATAGTGCTAGGAATAGTATTATGAATAGTATTAGGAATAGTATATATTCTCAAATAGTGCTAGGAATAGTATATATTCTCAAATAGTGCTAGGAATAGTATTAGGAATAATATTATGAATAGTATTAGGAATAGTATATATTCTCAAATAGTGCTAGGAATAGCAATGATAGCAAATAGTATTAGGAAGTAACACTATTGTTATATTCTTCAATAGTGTACCCCTTCACATGTAATTTGAAAGTCTCAGGAACCGAGCAAATGTTTAGTTTATAAATGAGAGATAAATAATAATAATTATGATTTATTATTTAAATATGTTTTGAAATTTACAGGCTACGCGGCAATTGTTTTTATGCGACGGTAAAAAGTCCAAATGTTAAAAAAAATTCGAACCGGACCCAAAATGTCAAAAGGTAACATAGACATTTAAAGTTTCGAAAATTGCCGGATGTTACAGTACCTACCCCTTAAAGAAATCTCGTCCCGAGATTAAATTTGTGTTAACAATTGTGTGACCAAAAAAAAGATTTAAGATTTAATAAACCAGTTCTAAACAAGATGATGATGACTTTATTCAGCAAAATTTGATATTTCGACCCTTCTTAATATCCTTAAATTTTGGTTAGGTTTGACCAGGATATTTAATCCATAGCTATCTGTTAGTCTGTTAAGTATTATGAGTTATTTCCTGCTAGCACGACCGAAGGACTTTGTAGTTTTCATTCTGTATTAATTATCATATATGTTTTCAAATCATATATGAGGTGGATGCATTTTATCATGTCGTGATTGTGATTGTTTGAAATCCCACGTGTATTGTATTCTGGTGATCTAAATCAAAATGCCACCAAAGAGAACTGCCGCAACCACCACACCTATGACCGATGTTTAGAATGGATATTTTTAGAAAAATATCATTACGAGTTTTATGATTGATATAACCACATTATAGAGAGAGTCTCTTAATAGCGAAAGCATCGAAGAGAAAGTGTACTCGCGTGAGTATGCATGTTTGAAGTCTTAATTGTTTAAGGGCAGAGTCTCGTTTTTGATATCTGCAATGTTCGATGATTAATATCGAACGCGGCTAATGGATGTAAGTATCTGACTTACTTGGCAGTACTAGAATGTACCATGACTGAGATTGTTGTACTATTGGTCTGAAAACGAATAACTCATTCGAATATTGTATCGACAAGTGTTTAGCTTGTTTGAGGGAGGTTTGTATCGCTTGATGAATAGACTTATACAAGATGGGACCGCTCCAGGACCCAAGAACCCCAACAATAATAACCATACGATAATGACCGTAGTAAACAATGATAGAATGCAAATAGTGAGAACACTCCGAGAAATAATACCCCAATAATAATGATCAACAAATGGAAGGAGCTCGCGGGAGAGCTTATGTGATAGGTGACGGAACATTGTACTTAGTCTGTTAGCTCCATAAACAGTTCGTGATCGCAAGGATTTGAAATGGCAAAAGTAATAACTTAAGAATGAGATCATTTAGCTCAAGCGAGGCCTTAAGGTTTTCGATGAGTGGTAAGACACCATTGTGTTTCTAATTCTTTTAACGAATTCTAGTGATTATTGGGTTCAAGTTCATACTCGTCTGATATTGGATACCATTAAGCCCACTCATTTATAATTTCTTATTTACATAAAGAAGCGTTTAAATTTATGTAAGTAAGAAATGATAAACTTATGGTTCGGTGATTCACAATTTATTTATTTAAATGAAGAGGCATCTCAATCCTTTCAAATAAATAGATTACAAATCATCCTGTTTAATAATTTCTGATGCAATACGCGTACTCACATAACCTTCAAGGTGATGGATGACATGACAATTCATGTGCTCTAGTGAGTATGGGACGAGTGCTTAAAACTCGTCTTCGAATATGGAGAGTAAAACAATCAGGGAAGATCGACATAGCGCTCAAAATAATTGATGAGTATACGGTTATAGTAAAAGTCTCTATGTATGAGTCAACATAAAAATTATCACATCAATCCTCCTATTACAAGTCCCGCCCATACAAGACTTGTAATACTTAGATTCATGCATAATCCCATGTAAACAGAACTGTGACGGGTTTTGTTAACATAACAATTATCATATCAATCCTTATATTACAAGTCCCGCCCATACAAGACTTGTAATACTTAGATTCATACATAATTCTATGTAAAAAAAATTATGATGGTTTTCGCGAAATATAATATTGTATAAAGTTATGAGAAAAAAATATTCTTAGAGACCATTGTTTAACTTACAATGTCTGAGAACAAAGTGAGACCATTGTGCAACTCACAATGTCTAAGAAGTAAAATGAGACCATTGTGTAACTCACAATGTCTTAAGAAATGTTCTTGTCTTTATATAATTTACTCTCATATAAATAAACGTACGATATACGCAAAAGGAATGCAAGTATATATATTATATATATGTATGTCATGTAAGCACTTAAGGTAACAAGTAACCTAAGCAAATAAGCAAGTAGTGCGTATGCACATTGAAAATGTTTTATGTTATGCAATGTTTGTGAAAACGGCTATAGTCTAGGGTAAAATATGCAACCTAGTTCTCTATAGCTAGTGCTCTGATACCAATCTGTAACACCCTCAAAAATGGGTCGCAATGGAAATATGTCTGGGAGTGTTACTTCATAATATAACAGCACAAGATACAAGAGAACGACCTCTAAATGTGTCGTTTGAATATAATCTTATTGATTTTCTTGAAAAGCTTGAAAACAATACAACGAGATTTGATCATTTTAATGTAAGTAAAAATCCATGAATGAAAATCCTGTCAATTTAGACTCCAATGCACATCAAGTAATCCAAGCATCTAATCCACCTAAAAAAACATGCTTAAAATGTCAACATAAAGTTGGTGAGTTCATAGATGTTTGTAAATGTAAATGTTGAATTCAAAAGAGAATAATGTCTACCACTTCATCGCAGTATAATAAAAAATGTTTAATAACCAGTAATGTTCAACAAAGTAGCATGGACCACAAGATTTCTAAAATATATGACTACTATAACAGATACAGTATCACATAAAATGTACTTACTGTTGCGCTAAACTCATGACACTGAAGCTAATTTATGTAGCCTATAATATGCCAAACGTATTTCTGCCCTACTGGTGTCTGACCAAGACACCAAATGAAATTGACATGATATATACCCGTTGTCCGGTACACCGGCACAGTGATCGCTACTCACCCGGATAGGGATAATTAGTCCCAATAGATCTATTTATAACATTTACGCTTACAATCTGTAATTAACATTTCATGATAGTTTCGGGCATTGAGTGGTCTAATCGCTACTTAGGCAACACGTAAACATGAGATGATAACCAGAAATACTTGTGTCCAATGAAAAGATAATCATTATACTCATAAACAGCTTTAAATACTTAAATCCATAAGTAGAAAGAGGGTATAATATAAATCAAGTAACCGAGTTTGTAAATGAGTATGAGTATGTAAACAAGTATGTAAACAGTACGCAAACAAGTTGTAATGAGCATGTATTCTCCCCCGAGATTTGTAAATAAATTATAAAACAAGTGAAAGAGGGGCTATAAACTCACCTTGATCGAAAGCTACAGTCGAATCGATTAGTTGAAGTAGTCACGAACAATCGGCAACATGATCACAACCTATAGATCTCGCTTAATTATAATATACTCGAAGTACCATCGACGATGTGCACATCGTAGCAGCAAAATCATATATATTATATGTATAAACGTACATGTGATGAGGATCCACTTGCGCGACTTAATCCTGAAACCCCCAGTCATTGAGTTATAGAAATTTCTTACGCTTTATCATACATTACTTAATAGAAGACTTTCTATTTTTAGAAACTTTTTATTTTAGGAAAGTTACTTTAATTCGTAATTTATAAACACCTAAGTATATTTTTAATACTTACCATTTTTATTTAAATTTTGCACTTCGTAAGACTTTATATAAGTATTTATATGTCTTTTTACATTTTTTTATACATTTTGACCCAAATCTGACCCGTATCAAACGAACTACTAAATCACGTTTTCACGACTCAAAGTAAAAAGAGATTTTATCGAAAATGACATTCCGAACGACTTTTTAGTTTTGGCCGAGAATTGAATCTCGAAAAAAAATGACCAAAATGCCCTCTTATTAAATCTGATGCAATATAAATTTTATAAAAACTGCTGCTGTTTGACCAATGTTTTGACCCGTTAAATCACACTTTCGTAAGTTTGACCAAAAAGTAACTTTATGCAAAACGTCGCTCCGAACAGCGGACTCAAAAATGCCCGAAATTGACGTTGAAAATCAGACCAGCAACTATATTTGCCTAAAATAGCTGTCAATTTTAACATGTATTTTCCGAACTTAATTTGCTAATACTTCTTCGTTTTTAAGAGTTACGGGGCGTTCAATTTACCCAAACGTTCACAAAGTTACCCTCTTTGATATTATCAAATCAAAAATTCAATTTTACAAAGTCTCAGACCCCGATATACATGCTAAACTTTCTGTTTTAGTCGATTATTAGCAAAACGTGCCAAAATTATTTTTTGACAAAATATTCGCTTACAATACTCTTACTTAACCTATACACGGCCTTCATGCCGATCAATCAACCAAGCACAACTAGTCTAACACAAGTGTCTCATGGATTTCATCATATTTAAAAAACAAAATAACAGAACCCAAGTAAACGAAGACTTATAACAACACCGAAGAGTTGGGTCGACGACTGCTACGGCGCGAACTCAGCGTACACCCGCTGGCCCGAACAACAAATGCACCCTTTTGGTTGCCGGAGAAACCAAACGTAGCCTTGGGTGGTTGGGAAGAGATGGTGATTAGGTTCGGTGGCTGGAGGAGGGTGGCGCGTGGTGTGGTAGATCGGATAGATCGGGTGAAGGAGAGCATTTTTGAGTTCGCCAGAAAACTCGCCGAAAAAATTTTCCGGCGGCGGTGGTGGCGGCTGGGTGGCGAGATTTTATGGAGGGGAAGAGTGTTTAAGTGTGTGTTATAAAAAAATAAAATGTAAGAAATGGTATAAAATTTTTATTTATAATAAAACTTTTAAAGTAAAGTGACAAGTACCAAATAATAGAGGGTGAATTGTGTAAATATAAATTGTAGTTTTTGATAACTTTCGGGTCTGGACTCGTTTGAACTATTAACGGTCGATTCGAGTCACAAAACTTGCGCCATTGTTTTCCAAATCATTTTTTCAATAAAAATGAGTATTTACTTGATAACATTTCATAAATGTTTTTATAATATTTAATTAAAACCTTTGGTAAATTATTGAGTAACACTGTTAAGCTTTGACCGAAAAATATATTTTGACTTGAATAAACCTTAAATCCACGTCAAGGCCCAAAGTTTTTCTTATAAAATTTTTATCTCGGTACACTACCCATCCCAAGACATAGCAATAACAATTTAAAGTCACGACAACCTTGACCAAATTCAAAAAAAATATAATTAGACACCATCATGTATATTCCTTACATGACTACCCTACCTATACCTATTTCTTTCTCTATTCACATAGTTACGTCTCATCACCTGATTCAAATTTTAAAAAGATAGGAATAGTATATATTCTCAAATAGTGCTAGGAATAGTATTAGGAATAGTATTATGAATAGTATTAGGAATAGTATATATTCTCAAATAGTGCTAGGAATAGAAGATTTTGTTATTGCTGATAAAGAAGCAGAATGTTGCTCAACTTACCTGATAGAAGGGGACGAGACTTTTAATGGAGTTGGACTTGATAGTTTTAATTTGACAAGTCAAACTTGCAGGATGTGGGATTTTTTATGCTTGTGTTGCTATTTATGGGTTCGCATAGCAGTGGTATGTCTCGTTTACATCATCAAATACTGAACATGTTACATCTTTTAGGAGATTGCATTGAATTAGTTTACATTTTATTGAAATTGCATTGTACGCGACAAGTGACGTTAGTTTGTTTCTTACAGAGAAGAGCACACTTTTAAATCATCTTTTTCATACCAACTTCAGGGAAATGGATGCTTACAGGGGAAGGCATGTTTTCAATTGCTTTTTTTCTATTGTTATCTTCACGTAATGGCGTGGACGTTGCTTATTTCATTTATTGTTTATCAGGTCTCGGACGACCAAAGGTATTTGGATAGCAAGATGTCCTAGTATCGAACCGAGCACCATTGTAATGGATCTTGAGGGTACGGGCGGAAGGGAGCATGGAGAGAAACAAAGTGCTCTTTTTGCGCTTGATGTATTAGATATTGTGCTTATAAACAAGTAAGTTTGCTAGAATCTGAGTAGTTCCAGATAATGTATACTAGACTTGAGCTGCGTTTTTATATAAATTTTTGTTACATAGGTGGTGTCATGATATTGGGCGTGAGCAGGCCTTAAATAGACCTCTTTTGAAAACCGTATTTCAGGTATATTATTTGTATCCTTATTTTATGATTTTATTCGTTTTCATTGTCCCTTTATGTAAGAAAGGTGATTGGTTTTTGGATTTAGAGGCGTCAATAGTATTAATATCTGGAAGTGTTATAACTAATACGAAATAAAGGTAGCAAGATGGTGTTGTTTACTTCTGCGGTAGACATAGAACATCAATATCTTTAAATGCTTACATGCTGAATAGGTGAAGCGCATGCGCACTTTAATCAGTTGAGAAGCTAGCTTTTGCTATTATACATGATATATTTGTTTATTTTAACCTTTTTCTAACATTTTGCACCCCCAGTTATCCTGGTTATAATTTTGGTTTTCTTATTATTTAGGAGATTGTTGAAGACGAATTATCAAAGCTTTCAATGGAGATTTTAGTAGGGTGTAACTGTTCATTACTAGTTGAAGACGAAAGATCAAAGAAGCTTTAAGTAATATTTTGCAAACATACTTAGAAACCTTTTATATGTGGTACGATATGCTGTAAAATTAAGTATGTGATGTTTAATAAGAAATTGTTTATGTATATGCAGAATTGAGAATTATTATGCTGCAAACTTGTGTATTTATTTATAATACAGCTGCAAAAATTTTGTATTTCATTTCTTCGTAGTACAGGGTAAGAATTGTAAAATTGTCAAAATATTGGGTTACAATTGTAAATTATCAGAATAGAAGTGACGTTTAATAGCGTGGAGTTTTTTTGATGCTTTGCTTATGTGTTCATGCTTAAAATCACACTAAAAAGCGTGGACATTGAATCACTTTTTCCACACCTTTAAGCGTCACTATAAATTCAATTTGTCTACGCTTATTTGCATTTATTATTTTCTTGACGCCCAATAACTCCACGCTATCCAAAGTGTGGACTTTAAATTTATCCACGCTCGTAACCGTGTACATATCTTCTAATATGCGTGTATAATGATATGCTTTGTTGTAGTGAATGTAGCAAAAATTATAGATCTAAAAACTCATTAAAGATTTTGGTCAATAGTTTAAAGTATCACCATCCGAGTTAAAACAATCAATCTTTTCCCACAAAGTTGCAGATCCACAATGTTTTTCTAAAACTGTCATTTTGTTTATTGGATAAAGTGTAACAAACTCATAAATAAAATCGATAACAAAACTCATAAAAGCCCGTTTGAGTTACAAATTAAACACCACCACCTATTACTAATCCCATACACTTTTACCTTTTCCAGATCTCGTTTCATAAGTTAAAAACTAGAATACAATTATAATGGCTGACTTTCAAGAACCAGCTATAGACAGCCTCAGAATTCCACTTGATGATATCAAACTGGCCACCAACAACTTTGCCAATGATAATTTTATCGGGCAGGGCGGATTTGGCAGAGTCTACAAAGGCCAACTCAAAACGAGCTCTGGTGAGGCAGGCACCCTAGTTGCTGTAAAACGGTTAGACAAGAAGATCACGGGCCAAGGACGGCGTGAGTTCTTAATGGAGATCATGATGCTTGCTAGTTATAAACACAATAACCTTGTGTCTCTTGTTGGGTTCTCTGATGAAGAGGAGGAGAATGCTCTTGTCTACAAGCATGAGGTTCATGGAAGCCTCGATATGCATCTAGCCACCACGAACCTCAAATGGGAGACACGTCTTGAGATATGTCTTGGTGCGGCTCGTGGACTGGAGTATCTTCATGACGATGTTGGAACGGACCCTGGTACACAGGGTGATCCACTCGATGAATTAACGTCGTCCACTAATATTTTGTAGATGGAACTGGGGGAAGCAAAAAAATTTCAGATTTGGATTGTTACAATTGGATCCCAAAAAATCAACAAATTCACTTTACTTGTCACTGATTGCTTGCGGCACTCTGGCTAATTGATACCCACAATTATATAAAGACCGGTATTACATGAACAAAAGGAATGATGTGTTTTCTTGCAGGCTAGTGGTTTGTCTTGGATAGTCTTATGTGGGAGGCTTGCAATGCTTACCCAATATGATGACAACGATGTGCGTAAACTTCTATATAGATTGACGAAACATCTTTATGATGAGGGAAAATTAGATGAAATCATCTTTCCTGACCTCCTCAGGCAATCGAAAACATGCTCATTAGAAAAATTCGCTAAAGTTGCTTACGAGTGCCTGAATAAAGATCGAAAACAACGACCAACGATGAGTTATGTTGTCCAAGAACTAGAAGCGACCTTAAAGCTTCAGATTGTAAGTTATCATTCCCATGTATCCAAAGTGTGATTTTGTTGCTTTCTTATTAATATTTGAACTTGCAATCACAAACTTGATATGATGTTATACGATGCTAGGGTCAAATTGTGCAAACCGAGTTATGGGGATCGATTAAGGGTGGACATCCGTGGTCGTTTATGCTTAAAAACAATCAAAAGCTTAGGAAAATAATCATAGATCACAACGAATGGATTTATTCAGTCACTTTTATTGCGGAAGATATCAATGGATCGTTGGTTTCTCAACAATATGGTGCGAGCAAACATAAGCTTTCTGAGGTGAGCAACCCATCCAGTTCCCATTTGATCCATTTTCATGTTATTTTGGGCAAACGATCTAAAAAGTTTCAAATTAATGTGAGATACACATTTTTTATTATTCTTAATTATAAATTAAAATAATTGAAAGATTTTTATAATTCATAACAACGTACGATCACCCCCCCACCCCTCACACTACCCTACCCAAATAATACCACCAATCTTTTTTAATCCCAACCAATACTTTTAAAACTCCCTCCCAAAACTTATGACAAAATCCAATCAACAAATACTACTACTTCTCAAAAATCCCCATCTTCTCCAAACAAAAAAAAACCCAAAAATAAACCCCACCACCAACCAAAACAACCACCCACCCAAACCAACCCCAAAAAAAACCTACAACAAACACCACCCAACAACCAAACAATAACAAAACCACCAAAATACCATCCCCACCACACACCCATTACACCCATAACAAAAAACAAACACAACAACCATTACCCAAACCAAAACAACAAACACCCCCCCCACCACAACCCCCCACGACCACCCCCAAACCCACTCCCACCTAAAAGAAAAAACAAAAAATCAAAATTCATTAACAACAACTACTACTATTATAATCTCACCCCCAAATCCTTTATCCCATTTGATTTGACTCAACTTCACATCCTGATAATCCCAACCCACCCCCCCATCACTCCCTCCCATACTCTCAAAGGCATCTAACTATGTACACATACTATGTGCCCAATCCCTTATTACCATGAGCAAGAGCCCAATACAAATTAATGCCTAAAAAATACTACATGATTTCTTTACTTGACTTGTCTTTATGATTATTTACCTTTTACTATTATAGATTGAAAACGTTTGGCCTTAGCTTTATCATGGCTAATACTCCCCCCTCCGTGTGAATCCGGGAGATCTCTCGGTAGTTCGGCTGGGAGTGAAACTCAAGAATAATAAGAGCTGTGGGTGAGACACTTAGTAAAAATATCTGAATACTTGAAATCTTAATGGATAGGGACCTGTAAGCAACGAACCATGACGGATAGGTCAACATATTCTCGAACAAAATGAATAACCAATCTCGAGGTGTCTTAGTTACGGCTGATGCGTGCACTGGATTTAGTAGAAGATACACAACACTCACATTATGTCACAATATACAAGAGTAGCAGTAAAGAGTAGGTGTGTGATATGAAGTTCAAGAACAAATTCTGAATACAAGCGCAAGTATAGTCTCAGCAAACAACATTTCGCAAAAAACCTCGATATTCTGCCTCTTGCACTGAAGGAGACAATGTAACCTGCCGTTTGGCAGACCATGAAAAAGGTTTATCACCAGAGGAACAACAAACCGGAGGTTGACCTACGAGTAAGTAACAGGGCAAACCGGCCCAATCAGGTTTGTACTTATAAGGCAGTGTGTTGGACTCGTGGATGAGACTATAAAGCTGATAGTCCATGGTCAATAGATCCCACGAAACATAGCGCAAAATACGCTTTAAAAGCTAGTACATTTGTGGATCACGACTTCAATCATGCATGTTAAATACAGATTCTGTTTGCACAGCCATAAGATACTATATGGGCGTATGTGAATGTCAAATATGAAAGGGGCAACTGCAAGGCTTCGATATAAAGTGGGTCATGACCAGGGTCAAATAGAACCGAGGTTGGACTCCAGTTGTCCTAACAGGGGTTCTTGCATGGTTACAATGCTGCCATGTGAGTCAGCGCTCAAGAAATTTACCTCTGCATATTTAGACTGAGACAAAACAATTCCTGACGCTTTCGATCGCTGTGCAGACTTACACTCATGGAATTAATTGAGGAGCCAAGGTCAGTCATAGCAGAACTATCTATGAAGAGAGAGGAGAGAAATAATGAGCTGTTAAGAGAGGCACGTAGACGAAGCTGTGAGTATGTTGTCATCCACATATAAGAGCAGAATCAAGCAACATCCGAACCATGTGTAAGACAAATCAGTGACGTATTGCGGTTTGTACTTGCGTTGAAAACCGACACGGTGTAATAAGACTAGTGTAAACGCTTGTATATGAATGAAACCATGCCTCACGAGGAGATTTGTTTCAAGCCCATACCAAAGAACCGCTGGCAAATGACAAACATAATATGGGTAGGCGGATATCAACTAAACCCTGGTGTGTTAGATGCAAGGAGACTCTTGTCTCGCAGATAACTGGCCATGATAGAAAAGCTTTCTTCACATCAAGCTGATTGAATAGCCAATACGTGTCCACTGCAAGACTCAAGACAGCTACGAAATAGTTAGCGGTTGACGTTCCCCGGACTAATGGTCTCCATCAAAGTCAATCCTGCTGTTGATTGGACAATTCGAACCAATCGAGCTTTTACCTGCTCAGACTAGCCATCTGCATAAATCTTTGCTTGAAAAGCCACATAGACTTTCGAAACAAATATTAACATTTAGATGGACGAGGAACAAGAGCCACGTTCCGTTGTAGAAAGAAATCAAAGCATTATATTCATGCTAACCATAGCTTTATGCCAATTAGGATCACGAAAGAGCATGTAATGAAGAGGTGGAATAGGGGCGAAGTAGTGGTGCTGAATCATTCATCACGCGCTAATTGTGTGTGCCCCCGTTTTGAATATTCCGGCTTTTGCCACGTTGGTGGACCCTTATGAATGAGTTATTAGGTTAGTGGGCAGTATCCCATAAGCAGTAGCTGTAGGTGAGGTGATATGGGTATTCACGTGAATTGTTGAGCTTGGTTGTAGTGGGATCGTCGAGAATATGAAGAGTAAAAGGAGGGACCAGAATTTGTTGGTGGTGTTGCTGGAAGTACGAGGGGTAAGGGAGGTTTGTCGGGTGGTGTGGAGATTGAGGTTGGGCTTGAGGCGATTGGGTTACGGGTCGATGTGTGAAGTAGGAGATGGTGTGTGTATGACAGTTGGGGGATATGTTAATTGTGAATGTTTAGGATGATGGGGTTTGGGACGTTATGGTTGTTGTTGAGGGTGTGTACTTAAAATGACAATCGTAGGTATGGGGGTATATTAAATTGTGTCCGGGCGTCATTGGACCCAAAAGGGAGTGTTGGTCTTCTCAATAGATGTAGGACATGTCGGGAAGAGATAATGATTTGTTGGTTGGAAGGTCAAAAGGCAACGGTACCTCGGATTTTGTAGAGCGGGTACGCGAGCGGGTAACGCTAAAGAAAAGACACATACTGTGGGTACCTAGGTTGTTGTTTTATGATCAAAGGAAAGGTTCACGTGGAACTAACAAAGGTATATCCAAACACTCGCATAATGATTATATGTGGGTGGTTTTGTTTTGAATACTTAGGTGAACAGGTATTCATTATTGATCGGCATGTGTGGATGGAAGGATATTTAAAAGGTGAAGCGGCCATGTTTAGGGGCTTCTACCCATATGATGGTAGTATGTGTGCTTTGAAACAGTAAGGTGCGGTAATGTGTTGAATGGTGCGTAGCGATACGTTTCGATTTCCCCTTTTGTTGACGAGGTCTGGGACAAGAAAGGGAAAACCGAAACTGCATGCATTTTGAGCGAAAAAGTTGTGAAGAAGCGTGGTATTTTCATACTACTCCATGGTCACATTGCAAAGCATAGATAATATCAAACATTAAATTGTTTATTCACATTGCACGTAATGTAACTCAAATGTATTCGTGATAACAAGTCGGATTTATGAAGCAAAGGATAACACCACAAACATAATGCGAGAAAGTGACCAAAAAATAGCATAATATTTATGCCAACTTCACTTGAGATGGGGTTAAACTTTTTTTGTGTGGAGGGGGGGGGGGGTTCCATTTTTTAATAAAAAAAAAAAAATTGTGTGTGTGTGTGGTATGTGCAATAATAGACATATACAGATCAACATTCGACTCGGAATGTTAAAAATAGGGATGCTGAGTGTGTTTGCCTAATTTGACAAGTGATTAAAAATCACGGGCAACTTTGATTTATTATATGTAAATTAAAATGAGGGGAAGTCCTACAGACGACAGCATATCTTCACTCGGGGGTCCAGGCGTTGTGCACGTGATGGGCTCATTGAAAGCAATAAGCAAAGGTTCGTGTAGAGGATGGTTGTGAGTGCCAGGGTATAGATCACAAGTACTTATCACAGCGGAGAAGAGCCGGCGGGGGGGTCTAGTAATCCTCACAGAGAATCCATAAGCAGCAAATTCATACAGACACATATTGTCACGAATTGTGAATGGTCGAAACGAAATCTAATTTTGTAATTATAGTAGGTCGTGGACAAGGAATCATGGATGAGGTGGAGGGGTTATGTGTGTATGCAAAAGGCTATGGCCCGCGTGAGTCACGGGTATGGGTGAGAGACCGTTTTGCCAACAGAAATACAAATTTATACAAGTGCTTGGAGTGCTAATAAGGAAGTGAGCATACCTGTGTTCTCGGCTTGTGTGTGTGTGAGGCGCCCAGTATCCATGTTCCAATTGATTTTGTGTGTGCATCGTTTGGCTGCCGCTTTGTGAAGACGAGTATGGATGGGCCTGCTGGATTGGTATTTGGGCCGGCTGGGGTTGCACTTGGGCCGGCTGAATTGGCACAGAAGACACCAAATTAGCTTGAGGGTGTTGTCATGTTTCGATGCTTAGAGGAATGTAGATACACTAAGGGTGAAGGGACAATAGTGTCCAAGTCCAGACTTTAGATAAACACAAACAGAAGTGTGTGTTTTTGGGTTTGGGCCGATGTATTAGGGTAATTGGGTTGTGAAATGGATTCGGCCATGTGGGACTGTTGGAAGTTAACATAAGACTCATGTTGGGTGTTATGGACTTATTGTATCCATTTAAGTTGCTTTTTTGTGGGGGGAAGATTTAATGACAACATTATATTGTTTGTAAACACACTTGAGACGTGTGTAATAGCAGGTAGACCATTAGTGTTTATTATAACTTGTATTGATGTGCGCTTTGAAGAAAGTCGATTCCGGCACATTAAGCATGCGATATGAAAGGGAAATAATTGCAGAATGATAAAATGATAGCAGCAGCAGGCAAGCAAAGACAGGAAAAAAATGCAACGGCAGATTTAAGGATTTAGGGGCGTGTAATTTTTTTGAAGTGTTTAGGGTTGGCTCTGATTACCATATTAGAATATGATAATTCACCATTGAAGGCTAATTGATTTGCTTGCCTTCAATTGATAACAACTATTATCATATATAGGGATATAAGAGAATCCCCCTTCCTAGAATCCGTTTATCATGGGGTGAGCCCAAAGACCCATTAATGACTAATACTATATAATGAATGTCTTGACTTGACTTGGATGATGATTATTGATCTTGACTTTTTTTGCTTGAATCGTGGACTTGATTTATTACAAGGCTAATATATATTTGGTGCTTTTTCAAACCTACTGACCGTTGTTCTGGGGCTGTATTTTTAAATGGTTCTCGGTCTCCGGCGATATGTAGCGATTAAAATGGTCTCGGTCTCCGGCGACCGACTGCTCGACCGATTAACTACTACGGCGGCGAGCGACAGCGACCGAGGTCGACCGAGTCGGTCGACCGAACCGTAGTGGGCAGCCTGATTGTTCTTCTCACACATTTTATCATTTTTATTAGAGTAAATCGCAAAAATCGTCCCTATGGTATGTTAGGTTGAGTCCTTACATGTTCGAAAGTGCAGGTGTTGTCTTTGTGAGAAACTATTGGTGCGGATATCGTCTTTGCCCATTTTTTTTTTATTTTTTTTTGGTAAAAGGTAAAATATTTTACAACTTCAATACAAAGGAGCAATGGACAATTCCCATGCTTCCAAACAAACAAAGAGATGCATCAATTCAAATAGAACCAATAGAACTAAAACAGAAACCAAAGAAATACAACTAACCAAGACCACTACCATAATCCAAAACATTGCATAGGCAGAAGATATAGCAGCCCCAAAACAATAGCAATAAGGCCATACCAATAGGGTGGAAAATAGTCAAATGACTCGCCTCTTTTAAAACTTTCCCAAGAAAAACCCATTGGGAAAAAACTTGGAGAAGGGATAAAGAGTACAAACCCAAATGACTATCTGAACCACAATGAACCTTATTTGGTGCTTTTTCAACCCACGACCAGTGGTTGATTGTTCTTCTATACAGCAACACACCAAACCAGGATTTTACCAAACTGAGCATACATGGAGATCTCAAAACTTATTAGCAGGAAACCTTCCTTATGGGATATACTAACCAGAATCTATCAACTAAACCTGAAGATAGAGCTACCACCACCATCCACTAACAACAGGAAAAGAATCAAGACACCAGAATTCTATCACAAAATACAAGGCCATCTGCATCATCAATAAAACCCCATAGAAAACACATACCTCAAGCTACAATTTCATGATATTCCTCAGTAGCATTTAAGAGCAGACCATTAGACAAATCAAACAACCAGGAAACCTCCTTATGTGGCATACTAACCCAGAACAGGCATCCAATTAAGGAGACAAGACCAGGGTTTCTTCCACAAGGTATAGGCCATCTGGAGAATCCAAGACCATAGAAAACAAGCTCTACTACAGCAAACCACCTCAGCATCAGAAGCACTAATAGAGAAGACTGCAAGCCAAACCATATATGTAAATTCCAGACAGGAAACCTACCTTATGCAGACTTAGACAAAAACTACCAGAACCAATAAAAAACTAAGGTGCCGTTTGGTTTGTTGCTTGGAATAACAATCGGTATGGATTTGATAAGAGGGTTGAATGGGAATGTTTACTAGTTTAAAGATTGATTCCAATGTTGTTGTTTGGTCTTAATAGCTAGGTTTGTGTATCAAAATTTCAGCATACGTCATCTTCTTTAGTCCTCCTTAATTATTCAAGAACAACACTTGTAACTGCCAAGATCCCATTCATAAAAACAATTTGTATAAACTTCTTAATTACATCGTAAACCGAAATCATATATTATCAATTCATTATTAACACTTTATTTTTTCTATATGCCAAAAATTCCATTATAAAAAACCATAAATCTCAAATCCAGTTAATGTAAATCCATAGATTCATCATCATCATCTCCAAATCACTAGTGCAAGAATTTGTAAGAGTAATACACATGCAAAAGAAAAATACAAAGAACACCCATATCGGTCCACTACAATGAAAGAGGTTGTTATTTAAGAAATAGTTGTTTATCCAGTAAATCGAATCAAATGAATAGTTATTAAATTAATCATGTAGTGTTCGTCATTGTTAACGTATAAGAGGTATTTTGTTTTTAAATCTGCGAAGAACACAAAAAATAAGCTGCCATTAACCATCTGGGCTAGCTCAGATGGCCACCAAAGGTAACCTTGGGGAGGTTGTTACCACATGCGAGAGGTCTTGGGTTCAAGCCTCGCTGTGGGGTTTTCCTCCAGGAGCGAAAAAGGAGTGGGGTTTATCAACCCTAAGGTGAATGTTCGAGTCTTGCATACTGCCCAATTGGATGTCACTGTGAGCTCGAATCACTAACAACTAACTTGCCGTTCTAAAAAAAAAGAAAAAAAAAAGCTGCATTACTATGAGGATAAAAGAGGGGAAGTGGTGGACCCGGGTATCAAATATGTATACCCTACCCTTTCCACTGGTTTGACGTACGGCTAGTTATTTACTATCATATCCAATTTTAAAATCAACATTTTTCAAACAAACACCTTTAATGGATATCAAATCCATTCCTTGATTCCCATAACCACACACCAAACGCTCCCTAAGTTCCACCAGACCACTTAGTAATCTACAGGATCAAAGAACTAAGAAAAAGACTGCAAGATATAAGGCCATCTATCCGACCAGCAAACCCACAACCTAGTAAGTCTCAGCCCATTGCACATTCCATTTTGAAGCCACTTCTTTAACAACAGATGATGTCTTAACTTTAAGCCTAAGAAGTTTCATTCTAATTAAGTTTACTATCTCAGTATATACAACATTTCATTCCTTGCCCAAAATTGAAATGACTAAATTGCCCAATAGTGAAATGACAAATTCTTACTGAGAGCAAGGGCATTTTAGTCATCTCACTTTGAGTCAGGGACGCTTTTCGCACCAAAGTTTTCTCATAGGAAGGACATTTGTACTTTCGAAAAGGTAAGGACTGCGCCTGCAATTTAGACATACTATAAGGACGGTTTTTGCAATTTACTCTTTTTATTATAACTCTCCTTATATCAACTATTAAGTTTGCTATTCTTATCTGTTACCAAATTAAATTCTAACGACATATCAACAGCTATTAAACAACTATAAGCTTAAATTGCATAAAACCAAACGGTAAGTGGTAAGTCATCTAACTTCCGCACAAGATGTCAAAGATTTAAACCTCGGTAGGTACACAT
>BQNB010014125.1:0-22500 GCA_026074375.1 Tanacetum coccineum | reverse complement strand
ATTCTTTGATTATCAAGACCCTAATACCAACAACCTTACCACTTCAAATTCTCTGTTTTCGTAACTGAGTGTTTGCGCAGGAAAGGTGGGAATGGTATTGCATCAAATATATTCATGGTGTTGAACTAGCAAAATTTGATCCCATAATCTTAATCACAACCACCAAACAATCTGATGTAATCAAAGACACGATGAAACGGGAACCAAGAAAAAAGTAATCATTTTGTCACAAGAACTAAACCCTAGTAATTACCAAAGCAATCATTATGTCATCGTTGATAATACCATTTTTTGTATCGATATATCATGTATTTAAGTCATATACAAGATCGAATTTGCAAATTCGTTGCAAATATTTTCCAACAAATGCCGAGAAATGGATCGGAAACAAAGTCCAACAATGGCGTTAATAATGGAACAACTACAAATCTCATTGGAATTACATATTGTAAGTTATTGTTTTCATGAACTTAAATTGAGGATCTGTTTTGATCTTAGGACAGTTTCACTTTTGATGACAAATTAAATATTTGTTCTTTGATGGTAGGATTGTCGAAGGATGCCACGGACCGACAGGGCTATGGGGATCAAGCACCGGTGGCTTTTACTTGGATGGACTAATTGGTTGCTATTTGAAGGCTACCCTATAGAAAGATACGAGGCATTCCTAATTGATGAATGATGATTCACTCCAAATATTATTCTAGTAAATATACCATTTTATTGTGTGAGAAGGCTGAAAAAAGAGTACTCTTACCATTAAATTTCGTTTATAGAGAAAAGTTCATTTGCATATTAGTTTCTACCTACATACCAAAAGACAAATCCTCACTATTCTTTTGGTTTTGATGTAATGATGATGATTAATCTAAGATTTAAATTTATTAAACCTAATTTTCTCCTGGTATATAAACTTTTACTTTTTTTTATTTTCCCATTTACCACTTTTTTTACATACAGTTCTTGTGTGTTTTCTCCCACTGCTTCCCTCCAAAAACAAAATCACTTCATCGTCATCACTGCCTAAGCTAACCACAACCGTCAACCCCATCACCCACACATACTTCACCTAATCATAGTGTTCCGTCTGATCACCGCCGTTACACACCCACCGTCGTCATGCACCACCGTCTGTCGCACACCACCGCTGTCGGCATTGGTGGATTAAAATCGACGAGCTCCAATTTTTGAGTTAGAAACAGAAGGTATATATTAATTACTCTATTGGTATGTAAATTAAGAGGTTCATGATCAATCTTTATTTTGCATTAGATTATGTATCTTATTCATTTCGTTTGCTTATTCGATGATGAATAATCGAAATTCATTACCTTGATACTTTTAGTTTTTGTATTAGATTGTGAGTAGCATTAGGCTTTGGTATGATTTCATTTTGGGATGGTGAATTGATGGAAATTTGATGCATGTAAGGTGTTTGACGAAACGCCTAAGAGAGTAAAAGCTGACTAGAAAAAGTGAAAGAGTAACTAATTAAGTATTTATGCCATACGTGACTGTCTATGCCTTGTATATTGTTCGGAACTTTAAGCATTGGTGTTGTTCTGAGTGGTCACCGCTGAGTTTGAGGATGACATGTGTAGATTGTAGATACAGACAATACGCCTTTGGTTATCGCTTTTATTTGATCATAGAATTGGTAGTGTGAATGATATTCGATTATGGCTTCTGGTTCTGTTCATGATAACTATTGACTCCATCATTTAAAGTTTTAGTTACTACTACTTGTAGACATTGTAGGTCATCTCCATTTTCTGGTTGAACCATGCATGCTAAGAAGACACGAGTATTTTCTTTAATATGGAGACACCTAAGCGGCTAGACAATGACAAAGATAAATAAATGGTGGACTAAGTCTGTTGTCTTAGTGCTTCATTCTTAATTTCTTTTACTTAAGTTGTGCCATTTTCATATTGAATCTACTTTGCAAGTTTTGGTTATCTTACACTCTCGTGTGCCTCATTTTGTCGATCTTGCAGGGCGGCCAGAGCACATTGGGAAATTGTTAAGTGCCTCATTTTGTCAAAATTACACCTTATAAATAAGTCTGTTTCGAAGAGAGGACTTATTAAGAAGATTCAAGGGGGCGGTGAACGGCTTTTTGCTATTACTTTGTGTCGTGAACGGCTTTTTGCTATTTCTTTGTGTTGTGTTGCTGTCCAAACAACCGCTGTATACTTGTATAGTGTCACAAACAACTCCTAAGCTTGTTTGTGTCCTAAACAGTCTTCAAAGTATTTCAAACACCCTTATAGTTAGATCAATCCCTATACTGCCTAAACTTGGATTTGTCCAAAGAACCCGCTTGTTTCATAGAGATGAAGTTATGAATAATTTGAATTTGTTTTATAAGCTAAAAGAGTATGCATATTTCATGTATAAAGGGGCGTTTGGCTGCTGAATTTTATGATTGTTGGTGGTGTCCTTTGTGTTTATCTTATGCATAATTTTTGTGACTAGTTTGAGACTGTTTGTTCGATAAATTTTTTGAGTATGTTGGAATGCATAAATGATGACATTAGTCGTCAACTGTTCAAAAATAATGCATAGAATGTGTTTGATGAGATGCCTAAACAAGACTACCTATATGTGATTGTACTACCTTTTTTGAATTTTTCTGTCATTTTTTCAAGCTACATGAAGATATAGTTAATGTTTAAATTTCAGATGGGTTTAATGCTTACTAATTCACTTGGAACTTGTCAAACTTATAATGTTTTAGTACTTTATTAAGATGGTTTTAAAGCTTACAATTTGAGCATGTCAATTTATATTTTGCTAAACGTATAAGCCCATACAGGAATTGTCATGCTTGAAGCTTTGAAGGATCCGGAGGCGAAGAACATATGTCCATCTAGTTTTGGTAAATCGAAGATATGAAGACGACAGTGCAAGGATACTTGTGACGTGTTATGTGCAAGGATACGAAGACACTTATTTATTTTTTCTATGTTAGGATCCTAAATATGTTTATTGATTCTCCATATACTATTAGTGTATCTGATATATGATTCTCCAATAGAAATGTGTTAACATTTGGTTATTATTATGTTATTTGGCCAATTTGTATAGTTCTCGTTTCACAACAATGGGATTTTGCACATTCAGAAACAAGTTATGATATTAACAAGATATTACCATATCTTTTTAAATTGGTAACAAGACATTACCAATATTTTTTAATTTGATAAAAAGATTTTATCCATATTTTTTTTCTTATTTGCAATTATCCCTTACTTGTAAATATGATTATGCAAACATTATTTTGCAAAGATTTTTTTAAAGGGACTCTTATATTTTTGTCCGTGAGCCCGACTTCCGTCATGGGTCGGTCTGACCTCTCCAAAAATTATGTCGCGGCCCAGCTTCCTTATATTTCCGGAACGTACCAAACATTATGTTGCGGCCCGACTTCTTTATATTTATGGTTCGCTCCAAAAATTATGTCGCGGCCCAGCTTCCTTATATTTTCGGTCCGTACCAAACATTATGTCGCGGCCCGGCTTCTTTAGATTTATGGTCCGCTCTAAAAATTATGTCGCGGCCCTGCTTCCTTAGTCGGTGTTTACCATATTTGGTATACATTTTCAAAAACAAAAAAAACAAAAAAATGTTTCAATAGGAAACAATATAATTTCTTGATTAAGCCATGACATGGTAAAAACATCGCATACAACGACATGCCATATTAAATGGTTTAGCAAATATTATTTTGCATATTTATCCCTCATTTGCAAAGATTATGCGATTTATGTGGGGGTGATGATTTACGATTATTTGTCCGCACGCCCGGACTTGTTTTCCTCTTTGGTATCCGCGGTCACCAACTGCATCGTCATTGCGGTCTCGAGCCTTCCGGAGGTAAATCACCGGTCAATGAACTTGGACACTTCCAAAGTCTTTGTACCTTTGCATTTGGAAGTTTACTTCACAATGACTGACATCATGCGTCGCAGAACCTTTATCCACACGACATGTTCCGATTACCAACGCAGCGGATATCTGCTCTTTTGTCATAACGACTTCCATTGTTTACCCAAGCATGGAGACGCGGGGCTACAACCCCTCCATGCACCCATTGAGCTCTTAATGAGTATTTAAGATTATACATTTGGAGTCAACATTTGTACTCCCGGCCGGGGGCAACCCGCGGCTAACTATTTTGATCACCGGTTAACTCATGTAGGTCCGCGAATAAACTAAATCGAGTACTTTTGTATCAATGCATCCGTGGAAAGTTTTTTAGCTGTCATCATTATGACACATGAACGTGCCTCCGTCGTTTTTATGGCTTACGTAGTCCTATATGTAACTAGCGTTTGTGGAGGCGTGCAAGACTTACTTACATAAACGTGTAAACATTTGTTGTACACGTTCTTATGCATATTATTAGTTAAATCATATTACTTTTAATTCATATCCGCTACCTTCCTAATGTACGGAGTTAAATTACCGAGATCGGGACATAATAAATAAACAAACACCTTGTGTTTTATACACACAATACATTTGTTAATAATAAATGAAGTGGTATTAATTAACAACCTTGTATGAATTCAATACTACGTACTAGCTAATTAGTAGTACTAAACAATACCACAGTTAATCATATCACATATGGTGGAGCCACTTTTCTAGTAAGCTCCGTATTACGCGTGTCGCGGCCTGTTGGGGTAAGTGCTAAATTTATTTATGATTTTTGGATAATTGAGTATGTAAGTTTAATGCTACTAATTAATAGAGCATAGCACCATTAAACTTGGGGGCTATAGGGGTATAACGATACCATTATTATTATCTTCGTGCATGTCACGTAAGTATCTCCGGATATAGAAAGTACGTAAGAGGCATTGCAAGTCCGATACTAAGTCGAATGCCATATTCGCATTACCCGGCCACGGAAGTACGTCTTCCGTCGGCCGTAAGTCGAATGCCATATTCGCATTACCCGGCCATGGAAGTACGTCTTCCGTCGGCCTTTATTATACAGGGTCCGCCTTCATCATTATAAACCCTTCTCATCATCCTCTCGTCAGAAACGAACGAGAATGGTATCTTGCCAATGCTAGTGTTACCCCGATTATAGAAAACATATTCTTCTTACGGGGTCTTTATCGTCTAGCCACGGGAAACAAAGCATCCGAGCACAATCACCTGACACATGTACGTGGGTGCTGCCTAAGATAGGGCATGATTGACACAGTTTGAAGATAGATATAGCGGCGTATGGTTGGAAAGTGCGAACGTCTTCGCGACGGTAAGAGTATTCCTTTTAGTCTGGTAACCGCGGCTACGGCCACGCTTACTAGACTGGGGGGACATGATGACGTATAGTGTGGACCGACCCGGCCCACTTATATTATTATGGGCTTACTTGCTGAGGACGTATAGCATAAGTCTAGCATAATATGATCAAGAACCATATCATACTAGATTGGGAGACATGGTGGCGTATAGCCCGAAATAGGCCAGACCCAATGGGCAAAACCCGATAAAAGGGTGGCCCACATCCTAAATAACCCTAATCCATACACTATATATACAAGGGTAGGATCATCCTACCTACAGATACCTACACAGGTTATTCTCTACCACCTCTTTACTATATGCTTATACTATTCTGACTTGACCGTCGAAGGGTGGATCCCGGGCTTCGGCCTCGGGTCTCCTTCTAACCGGTTCTTCTTTGTCGGAAGCACTATTCAAGGCCCGGAAAGACGACGAACGGCACCAAAAGAGTCGTCAGGACTGGCCCGACAAAATTATGCATCAACAACCGTCAACCCCATCACCCACACATACTTCACCTAATCATAGTGTTTTGTCTGATCACCGTCGTTGCACACCCACCGTCGTCATGCACCACCGTTGGTCGCACACCACCGCTGTCGGCATTGGGGTGGTATTTAAAAATCGACGAGCTCCAATTTTGAGTTAGAATAGAAGGTATATACTTAAATTATCTATTAGTATGTAAATTAAGAGGTTCATGTTACAATCTTTATTTACATTAGATAAGTATCTTAATTACATTTCGTTTGCTTATTCGATTATGAATAATCGAAATTCATTACTTGATTAACTTTAGTTTTTGTATTTAGATTGTGTAGTTGCATTAGGTTTTAGTTATGATTTTATTTTGGGGAATGGTGAAGTGATGGAAAATTTGATGCATGTTAAGGTGTTTGAGGAAATGCTAAGAGAGTAAAAGCTGACTAGAAAAGTGAAAGAGTAACTAATTAAGTATTTTGTAGCTATAATTAGCTGGTTACAATCTGTCATTGAATGTATGTGACTGTCTATGCCTTGTATATTGTTCGGAACTTTAAGCAGTGGTGTTGTTGTGAGTGGTCACCGCTCAGTTTGAGGATGACATGTGTAGATTGTAGATACAGACAATACCCTTTTGGTTATCGCTTTTATTTGATCATAGAATTGGTAGTGTGAATGATATTCGATTATGGCTTCTGGTTCTGTTCATGATAACTATTGACTCCATCATTTAAAGTTTTAGTTACTACTACTTGTAGACATTGTAGGTCATCTCCATTTTCTGGTTGAACCATGCATGCTAAGAAGACACGAGTATTTTCTTTAATATGGAGATCACCTAAGCGGCTAGACAATGACAAAGATAAATAAATGGTGGACTAAGTCTGTTGTCTTAGTGCTTCATTCTTAATTTCTTTTACTTAAGTTGTGCCATTTTCATATCGAATCTACTTTACAAGTTTTGGTTATCTTACACTCTCGTGTGCCTCATTTTGTCGATCTTGCAGGGCGGCCAGAGCACATTGGGAAATTGTTAAGTGTTACAAGATAACATGACATCATATTATCTTATAAGTTTTTCAAAATTACACATTATAAATAAGTCTGTTTCGAAGAGAGGAATTATTAAGAAGATTCAAGAGGGGCGGTGAACGGCTTTTTGCTATTACTTTGTGTCTGAGTTTGTGTCCAAACAGCCGCTTATACTTGTTAAGTGTCCAAACAGCCCCTAAGCTTGTTTTGTGTCTAAACAGTCTTCAAAGTATTTCAAACACCCTTATAGTTAGATCAATCCCTATACTGCCTAAACTTGGATTTGTCCAAAGAACCCGCTTGTTTCATAGAGATGAAGTTATGAATAATTTGTTTTATAAGCTAAAAGAAGTGTGTTATTTCATGATATAAAGGGGCGTGTGGCTGCTGGATTTTTTTGCGATGTTGGTGGGTTGTCCTTTGTGTTTATCTGATGCATTATTTTTTGTGACTAGTTTGAGACTGTTTGTTCGATAAATTTTTTTGAGTATGTTGGAATGCATAGATGATGACATTAGTTGTCAACTGTTCAAAAATCATGCATAGAATGTGTTTGATGAGATGCCTAAACAAGACTACCTACATGTGATTGTACTACCTTTTTTGAATTTTTCTGTCATTTTTTCAAGCTAAGCGAAGATATAGTTAATGTTTAAATTTCAGATGGGTTTAATGCTTACTAATTCACTTGGAACTTGTCAAACTTATAATGTTTTAGTACTTTATTAAGATGGTTTTAAAGCTTACAATTTGAGCATGTCAATTTATTTTTTTGCTAAACGTATAAGCCCATACAGGAATTGTCATGCTTGAAGCTTTGAAGGATCCGGAGGCGAAGAACATAAGTCCATCTAGTTTTGGTAAATCGAAGATATGAAGATGACAGTGCAAGGATACTTGTGACGTGTTATGTGCAAGGATACGAAGACACTTATTTAATTTTTCTATGTTAGGATCCTAAATATGTTTATTGATTCTCCATATACTATTAGTGTATCTGATATATGATTCTCCAATAGAAATGTGTTAACATTTGGTTATTATTATGTTATTTGGCCAAGTTGTATAGTTCTCGTTTCACAACAATGGGATTTTGCACATTCAGAAACAAGTTGTGATATTAGCAAATATTCTTCTTCTTTTTTGCATTGTTATTTGCAAAGCATGCTTCTAACTGAAACGAGTTGTGATATCAGCAAGTGTATCTTCACTTTCATCTTTGTTTTCTCACTCTTATCTAATTTAAAAGGGTTAATGGCATATAATAGCAACGTACTTTTCTATTTGAGCCATTATCAGATATGAACTCAAAAAAGTATCACAATACCAATCCAACTTTATATGTTTTGTGCCAATATCTGCAACTTGACTATTTTTACTTACAAAATTCACGTCATGTGACACATGTACATGTCATGTCCCTTTTTTTAGAGCGCTAGGTTCAATGTCAGCCCCTAATACACACCGTTAGGTTGTCTTCCCCAATTGAAACACATATAACCCTAACAGTAACACATACAACCTAACGGTGTGTATTAGGGGCTGACATAGAACCTAACGCTCTAAAAAAGGGACATGACATGTACATGTGTCACATGACGTGAATTTTGTAAGTAAAAATGGTCAAGTTGCTGATATCGGTACAAAACATATAAAGTTGGATGGGTATTGTGATACTTTTTTGAGTTCATATCTGATAATGGCTCAAATGGGAAAGTACGTTGCTATTATATGTCATTAACCCAATTTAAAAGGTTAAAAAGTATACTGGTTCGTTTTTTGAAATATCACAAGTAATATTATACTTTAAATATATTTATGAAATATCATAAGTGATATTAGACATGTTATACAAATTAATGCAACACTTGTTTTGGCTTTGATATTAGACCCAAACCTGCGTCTTTACAAGCACAACCAAATGGTTCTCCTGGTCAACAAGCACAACAAATGTATTCAATCCATGGTGATAATGTAAAAAAAGTAGTCGAATGTGAAATTAGTCATTTTAGAGTAATATCTAGGTGATAAAGTAATATAATGTGTTATTAATTTTGTGTCCTATATATGAGTAATATCACAAGTGGTAAAGCAATAAAATGACAAAAAATAGACATCATTCATGTTTGGCTATATATATATTCTTATAACCTAAAAGCATATAACAAGTTACTTTAGAGATTGCAGAAAAAATGTTGACACTTAAAAATGCTTCGTCGCAACGCGTAACCGTTATCACCCTCGTTACGTGATATGTTTAATATCACTTGGGATATTTCATAAACATAATATCTAATTTCACTTGTGATATTTCCGAAACAAACAAGTATGTTTTTTAACCTTTAATATTACGTGTGATATTTTATTGATTTGTATATTTTTTATATATATTATCACATATGTGTTTTCTAATATTTTTATACTTTTCAGGCACAATAAATATTTTACTGTCAGTTTAAATTTTCTTAAAAATGAAACTTTGCTCAAAAGTTATGTTCTTTTTAGACTTTTTAATATAAAATCAATGTTATTTATCCCTTGTGATATTATACTTTTAGTAGGAATAAAAAGGTTAAGTCTCTTTATGTGAATTCTTATTTTACTTAAAATCAATATTAAATTAATGCAACACTTGTTTGATTTTGAGAATACATCAAGTTTTTATTTTCATAGTTTGCTTAATATTTATTTATTTTTGTATTTGTAAGTGAAACTTATTTATCTCTTGTGATATAACAGTGCAAGGCAGATAAAGAGTAATTAAAATGACGTTCTTAGTCACTTAAAAGTAATAATTCATGTGATAAAGCAATATAATGTGACATTAATTCTAGTGTTATACATTTGAATAATATCATAGGTGATTAACTATAACTACGAAGAGTTTGGTGTAATCAATGTTATTTATCACTTGTGATATTATACACTTATTAGAAATAAAAGTGTTAAGCCTCTTTAATCGAATTTTTATTTTTCTCAAAAGCAATGCTATATTAATGCAACACTTGTTTGATTTTGAGAATACATGGAGTTGTTATTTTTATAGTTTGCTTTGTTTTTATTTATTTTTGGTATTTATAAGTGACACTTATTTATCACTTGTGATATTACGTTGTATCAAAGATGAAAAGTATTTTAATTGTCCGTCTTAGTCACTTAGAGTAATATCTCAGGTGATAAAGTAATAAAATGTGAAATTAGTCACTTTAGAGTAATATCTCACGTAAGAAAGTAATAGAATGTGAAATTAATTATGGTATTGTACATGTGAATAATATCACAGGTGATAAAGCAATAAAATGACAAAAAATAAATATTATTCATGTCTGGTTATATATATTCAGATAACCCAAAAACATCTAAGGCTAAATCATTGTATACAACAGTTAGCTTGCACTTTTTTGAGTTACTTTCATAATCCTTCTCTTTTTCCGTTCGTCCACAAACTGCTTCATCTCTTCCTCGTTCGGGTGTTAAGTTGCAAACTAGTTTTTCTAGTTTAGCATTGGATCGATTTTTTTTGTTTACCAGTATAATATCACAAGTGATAGATAACATTGATTACTTGTTATAAATTTTAAAAATAACCACAGTTAGTGTCACATTATATTGCTTTATCACATGTGATATTAATTATATGTGGAATTCCATAACTAATGTCACATTATATTACTTTATCACATGAGAATTTACTAGGCTTGTTTGTGTTTATGGCATGCCATAAACACTTGTTTATCAAGCTATCAGTAGCTTGAGGTTAATGTGATACTGCAGCCACTTTCTATTTGTACTTAACAGCTTTTTGGTTAATATATTTACCGGGGTAACCCTTTACCCAAAAAATGCTACAATGTTAGGGGTAATCATTTGTTAAGCTATAAGTGGATCTTAGTTTATAAAGGTATTGGTATAGGGTTTAGTGGTTAGGGTTTTAGGGGTTTTGGTATAGGGTTTAGTGGTTAGGGGTTTAGAAAGCTATGCTTTTTTACGAAATATCTCGAGTGATATTAAAGGTTAAAAAGAATACTTGTTTGTTTATGAAATATCACAAGTGATATTAAACTTGTCAAATCCACTTCGAAACCTTTATTAACTAATATTCATCTGTAGCTTAACACTTATTACCCCTGAGATTATAAAATAACCGGTGATAAATATAACATTTATCAACCATGAGTCACTTGTGGCTCAACACTGACTACTCCTAAGATTTTAATATCACCAGTAATAAATATAGCTTTTATCAACTAAGATTCACCAGTGGCTTAACAATCTCTGATATTGTAATATCACCAGTGATAAATAAATGTGAACCATTTTATTCCTACCAGGAGTATAGTATCAGAAGTGATAAATAAGATTAATTACATGTTAAAAGTTCAAAGCGACGAAATATCATAAATGATTCTAAAAGTTAAAAAGTATATTTATTTGATCCTGAAATATTACAACTGGTATTAGGATCACAAGTGATATTAGACATTATGTTTATAAAATATCACAAGTGATATTAAATGTTTTGTAACTTTGTAGAAAAGAGAGTGAAATTAACAAACTGGTATCTAACTGAATGAAATACTTTCGATTCCTTGTAGAAATTGTACACGCATTTAATAGTAGCAAATGGACGACACGGACTATCAAACCTTCTAAACTTCTTAATTTTATCCCTAGTACATAGTGATGTAATCAGGAAAAAAAGAAGAAATAAACATGATGGTTAGAATGCCATGATTAAGATCAACTGTAATTAATGTATCTTGTTAATTGAACACTTTCTCATAACAATTACTAATGAAAAATGAAGGCAACTAAGTTGCTCCTGCATTTATTCGAGTAAAACCTCGCAGCCAATTTCATTTTCAATCCATTTCTTTGCTCGTTCGAATGAAACCTGACACATACACATACAGATTTGTTGAGCAGTCTTGCAGGCGTACCCTATTTCTTTGTCTTGAAAGTAACAAGCAATATAGACTTGGTGATTGCCTTTTTGTTTGCTAGACCTGCAACCAATTACCAAACGAGAATTTAGCATAAAGAACAAGCCTTCTAGAATCGTAATAATGGCAAACGATCAAACATTTCATCAAAGAACAATTACATCTATGCAAACATGATACATCTTTATATTAAATTATTACAAAAAACTATGTACACAACTACACATTAAACCAATTTGTAATATCATAAACACCAAACTTAACCATCTATTAACATTTTCACAACGTCACAGCAACACATTTCCAAAAGAGGAATCAAGGAAAAACATGTTTAACAAACATTCATATTCAATACATAAAATATCAATCACCATCGACTAGGGGTGGCAATTCTCGACACGACACGATAAATGACACGAACCCGACACGAAGTTAAACATGTTTGGGTTGAGCATAAACAAGTTTGGGTCAAAAACAAGTCAACCCGTCTAACCCGTTTGATAAACAGGTCGTGTTTGGGTTTAGTAAGTACTAAACAGGTTAACACGTGAACCCGTCTAAGTATATATAAGTGTCAAAAAATAAAATATATAGCTTGGATTTATGTTGGATATATGTACTGAATATGAGTGAATTACGATTATAACACATATATCATTAGAATTGTTTATGTCTATCATTTTATAGATCCTTATATCATTTTTTCATATAAACTAGTTAAATCGACAAACCACCAACTTTATTTATCACTTGACCTATTTACTTAAACAGGTTAAACGGGTCACAAATGGGTTACATGTGTTATGCAGGTCTGGGTTAGAGTTGAGGTTCTTGACACGATTAATAAATGGGTCGTGTTTAGGTAGAGGTTATGATAACCCACCAACCCGTCAACCCGAACAGGTCAACACGAACACGACTCGATTGCCATCCCTACCATTGACCATCAACATTAGATATACAAATTATGGAGCCATTTATAGTCTTTAGAGATTAAATTTCTAATAATGAGTTTTGGTCTTCCGACAAAGATAGTACACTAATGGTTATATAATTATTTAAGAGTCAAACATTTATCTTCATATGAGCTACAACAAAAATATCTACAAATTACCTATCTACACCTTATTGTAGCCTAATTTGAGAGACTTTTACTTTAATGTCACAAAAAGCAATCTTCTTATTTTCAAAAAATAAAAATGTCATTGTTGTCATTTTATCTATAAATACACTTAATAATGGGAATTTTTTAAACGCTCGAACATGTAAACATATAACTTAAAACAACACCTCTAATGAAATTTGCATATTACATTGATAATGATGGGATAATCATATGACTAGATTTTTTCTTGTGCGTGTGACATAATCAACATGTATGGTATGCTTTTCTGATGAACTAAATAAAGAAAATGAAAAAGTTAAAATTAATGCAGAAAAAACATATCCGTTTTCTACTAGTGGCATCATGTTTATCATGACCAGATATGGCTTGAAGAAGAATGCCAACATCAGTAACCGTTGTGCAAAAGCACCTAATAACATCCAGTGAAGATACAAACGCCACCAGCCTATATCGTGACACAGCCATATGTTAGCTTTAATCCTACAACACCACAAAAAGACGCCGGTTGTCTTACACTTTCGCCGACATCACGCAAATTACGCTAGGCCAAAGCCACTAGCGAATCACACGCAAATTACGCTACCTATGCGGCTATGCCAAATAATCACATCAAAACTAACATATAGGTCGAAATTCACATATATTCACAACAAAATACATCACAATAAACACAGTAAAAAAAGTCAAAAGGTTAAAATGAACCATATCTCGATCATCAACACCGTTATTAGCATCATCGAAAGCACAACCACCACCACCACTTCCTTTTCCCCAAAACAATCCATCTCTATCTATAACCTTCTTTAATAGAGTATCACTACCAAAGACAACAATCCTTACATTCTCATTATCAAGATTCAAGGTTATTCCTTTCACACCGCTGGCAAATTCAACCATTTCCCCAGCTTGAATATCCCTTTCAATCTTTAACTCTCCTAACAACATATTTGATATTACAAAAATACTTTAGTAAGAATAAACTAATAGATCTGTATAAGCGTACCATCATCGGCGTTATGAATTGGTTCGTTTTGAACCGTTTTTCTCCGGGATCGGTTGATTTACTACTTTTTTGCTCCATTTTGTGTTTATCTCGTGATTTGCAATTTGTGCAGATTTTTGGATTTTTGTTTAGGGTTTGATGTGTAGTAGAGAGAGAATGAGTGTGATGTGTATGTTTTTTTGTGTGGGTATACGTGGGAATTTTGGGGTAGTTAGGTGGTTTAATTTTTTGATGCATATTTTCATTTTTAGTCCCTCCGCTTTTTTAACATGTTGGCAAGATTAGCCCCTCAGTGTTTAAAAAAACCAGATCTTAAGTAATTTATGGTCCAGATTGGTCCCTCGGTATATGAGAGGAAACTAGTCCTCAAAATAACCCACCTCTTTGTTTATAACCTACGATTAATACTCACTTGTTCTTAACTTGTAGCATTTTAACAGATAATGGTAAAAGGAATGAGGGTTTTGTTTTTGATCCTAATGGTGATCAGTTTCCACCAATTAGTGCTCAGGATAGGTTTGATGATTTGGGTGAGATACATGACTGTTTGGACCAGGATATAGGTGATAAACGTAATAGGAATGTTGAGTATGAGAAGTCTGCAAATAGGAGTGATGATAGTGCAAGTAAATCTGTATATCAGGATAAGGTGGATAAGATTGTAGAGAAGGAGAGTGATGCTAATATGGGAAGTAATAGGGGTGTTTGGGATAAGAAATTTGCTGATATAGTAAATGCTAATAAGATTGATAACAAACTAATGGAAATTTCAACTGAAATCGATGAGAATGGGAATGAAGTGGTGGTTCTTAATGATGAAATGATAGAGTCTGGATGTGAAAAACGGAAGAATACTATATGTGGATTCTTTGTGGGAGGGCAAGTTACTTATAGTGAGGCTAGATACCATTTAAGAAGAATGTGGAATAAGTTTGGGTATCTTGAACTGATGAAGAATGATGGAGGTGTATTTTTCTTTATATTTTAGGATGAGAGAGGTATGGAGGAAGTAATAAGTAATGCACCATGGTTGGTTAACAATAAGCTAATTTTTGTGCAAAAATGGAGGGTGGGTATAGTATTGGATAGGGCAGAACCTAATAAGCTACCCATATGGGTTAAAATTCTTAATGTGCCTACGGAAGCTTAGAGTGTGAAAGGAATCAATGCTCTTGCTAGTAGTCTAGGCAAACCTATCATAATGGATGATATGACTGCTAGAATGTGTACTAAAGGGGAAGGGAGGATTAACTTTGCTAGAGTTCTAATTGAAGTAGAAGCTGGAAAGGGTTTAAAAAAGGAGATTGAGGTGGTTTACAAGGGGAACATCAATCATGAAAAGTTTACTAAGATAGTCAAAGTAGAATATGCATGGAAACCACCTTGCTGTGATAAATGTTAGGTATTTGGGCATGATAATAAGAACTGTATGGTTAAGGAAAGAGAGATGCAGGATACATTTAATGAGCAAAACATGAATAACAATATGAAGTTTGCTGATAGGCCTTTTAGTGTGGTGAAAAATAGGAAAGTGAACTATGAGAAAGTAAATGAGAATAAGAGCTATAATAAGTGGAACGGATATAATGGGGTGTATACGAATAAAAGGCATTATGGGACTCAAAACAGATTTTATAATCGAAGGGGAAATAATGGCAACTAGGATTATAGGAAAAAACAGGACAAAAGTATGGGGAATTCCAATGGTGAAAGTGATCTAAATGGGAGTAATAAAGAGGGAACCAATGAGGTACATGAAGATATTATGGATAAGTCCAAAGGAAAGAGTACTTTAAATGAATCTAATGGGAAATGCAGTATGGGGGAAGTCTAATAGTGTAGTAAATAAGGTGGATGTCAGTACTTCTAATAGAAATACTTTGTTGAATGAATTAGTTGGTGATGAAGATCTTATTCTATCTATTGAACATAGGAAAATAGTTGATAACTATACGAATAAGGAGAATGAAGGAGATAACATTAATAGTCAAGGTTGTAATAATGAAGTGAAAAGATATTATAGAGATAGGAAGGAATTGTTTGGTGCAGCTAAAGAAATGGAAATGGAAGAGGATGTGGAGGAGGGTATTTGAGACAAAGAAGAATTTGGTTTGAGGGAGGAGATAAGTAGGGAAGGAGGGAATGCCCTTGTGTAGGAGTAGGTTTTTTTATTCTTTAAGATAGTATAGATTTAGGTTTGTGTGTTGTGTGGAAAACAGATAGAGTGTTGTGAGTAAAAGAATTGAGAGATGTTGGGAGTTAAAAATAGAAAGAGAGTTGTGTGGAATACAAACAAACAGAGAGACTTAGTGAGTAAAAGAATTGAGAGAGTTTGGGAGATGAAAAACAGAAAGAGAGAAATGGAGTATAAAAACAGACAGAGTGTGTTTGTGAGTAAAAGAATTAAGAGAAATGGTAAGCTAAAAAATAAAAAGAGAGCTATGTGATTTAAAAACAGATAGAGTGTTTGGGAGAATAAAAGAAGTGAGAGAAGTGGTAAGCTAAAAAATAGAAAGAGAGAATATGTGTATAAAAACAGAGAGAGTGTTTGTGTGAGCAAAAGAATTGAGATAATTAGTGAGCTAAAAATAAAAAGAGAGGTTGTGGGTATAAAAGAGATAGAGTGTTTGGACGAGCCAAAAGAATTGAGAGAATTAAGTGAGTTAAAAACAGAAAGAGAGTTATTAGGATAATATGGATCTTACAATGGTTGTTTGGAATATTAGAGGTATGAGTACCTCTGATAAGCAAAAGGAAATTAGAAACCTGATTATTGAGGAGAAATTGCAACTGTGTGGTATTGTAGAAACTCATGTAAAGTACAAGAACATTCTCAAAATTAGGGAAAAGATTTTTGGAAACTAGGATTTTATTAGTAATGGGGAGGATAACAATCAGGGTTGTAGAATTTTAGTTGGATGGATTCCTAATCAATTAAGAGCATGGCTAATTGCTAAAACAAAACAATGTATGTTTTTGCTAATAGAATCATTATGTATGAAAGTTATGTTTTTTTGTACTATAGTGTATGCTAGCAACTCATATGTTGAAAGAAGAAAATTATGGAGGGAGTTAATTCAGAGGAATATCTCTAATGGGGATCCTTGGGTTATTATAGGAGATTTCAATGTATCTTTAAACATGGAAGAAATGTCAAATGGGAGTTTTGTTCTTACAAATGAGATGAATGAGTTTTTGGAATGCACTCAGGAAATTGAAGTAGAGGATATTTTGAGTTCTAGATTCCATTTTACTTGGACTAAGAGTAGGGGCAATCCTAAATGTAAAACCCTTAAGAACCTTGACAGAATTATGATAAATGAAGCTTTTATGGAGAAGTTTCCAGCTTCTCATGGGATTTTTCTTCCTTACTTGGTATCTGATCATTTTCCAGCTGTTCTGAAATTGCCTAATGGTATGATGAAAAATAGGAAAGCTTTCAGGTTCTCAAACTTTATGACTGATAAGAAGGAATTTCTTCCAAATGTTAAGGAAGCTTGGAAAATTCAAATAAATGGGCATATGATGTACAAAGTGGTTAAGAAAATGAAATTAATGAACCCTATGCTAAATAGTTTGAGCTGGAAGAATGGCAATATATTTGAAAGAGTGATTGAAGGAGTGTCAAGTTGAAGTTGATAGATATCCACATGATGAAAATATAAAAACAAAGAGTTGTAAGGTTCTTAATGAATACTATGAAGCAATGAATGATGAGAACAGTTTGTTAATGCAAAAGGCAAAAGTTGAATGGTTAAAAGATGGTGATAGGAACACTATGTTCTTCCATAAGATTATAAAAAGGTTGAATGCATAAAGGAAGGTTTATGTCAATTTGTAATGAGAAAGGGGAAAGATTTGAGAATGATAAAGTGGCAGAGCAATTTGTGAAACATTTTCAAGAGTTTCTTTTCCTAATGATAAAATTGTATTCCTTAATAAATTGAGTAGTGATGAAGCTCAGAGGATATGTAGAGGAGTAAGTGAAGTGGAAATAAAGAATGCAATGTTTGATATTAAAGATTCTAAGGCTCCTGGACCTGATGGCTTTACTGCCAGACTCTATAAGTCTGCTTGGAGTATTATTGGCAAAGATATGTGCAAGGCTATTCAAGAGTTTTTTGTTACTGGAAAACTCTTAGGGGAGGTAAATGCTACATTAATCTCTCTTATTCCAAAGCTGCAAAATCCTAATAAAGTTTCTGATTTTAGACCTATAGCTTGTTGTAATGTTGACTCACAAGAGTATTAGTAGATTGTAACAAATTAGGATTAAAGAGTGCTTAGGAATTTAGTTATGTTGAGCTCAAAGTGCTTTTATAGCTGGAGACAAATACATACAATATTCTTCTTGGCACAAGATTGATTAAAGGGTATTAATTGGAAACAGAGAAATTCAAAAGAGTTGCATGTTAAGATTGACCTTCAAAAGCTTATGATACTATTGACTGGAGTTTCCTTAAAGTCATATTGGAGCATTTTGGATTTCCTGGAAAGATGGTTGATTGGATCATGGTCTGTGTTAGCACTACTAAATTTTCTATCAATATTAATGGAGAAAGGGAAGGATACTTCAATGGAGGTAGGGGTTTAAGGCAGGGAGATCCTATGTCTCCATACCTATTTACTCTTGTTATGGAGGTTTTCAGCATTATAATGGGAAGAAATATTGGTAAGACAAAGGAATTTAAGTATCATCATGGCTGTAAGAAACTGTAAAATCACACATCTTTGCTGTTGCAGATGATCTTTTAGTATTTTTGTCTTGGGGATATTAAGTCAGTAAGTTACTATCAAAGAGCATTAGAAGAAGTTAGTAGTTAATTCTGTGTTAGAGCTAATTGAATAAAAGTATTGTGTTTTTGGTGGTATGACAATTGTGAGCAAAATGTTATTCTGGATATAATACCTTTTGTATTGGGGGCTTCGTATTTAGAGGAGTTCCCTCTCATTAGTAAAAAGATTAATGCTACTGATTGTAAGCCCTTGATTGACAAAGTGAAGAGCAGAGTGATGGATTGGAAAAATAAAGTTTTATCATACTCTCGAAGACTTCAGTTAATTACTTCTATCTTAAGTACAATGCAAATTTACTGGGCATCTGTGTTCTTACTACCAAAGAATGTTATATATGAAATAAACAAATTACTTAAGGGATTCCTGGGTGTCAAAGGAGGTTGACTATGTTGGACCTAGAATGTTATAAACGTAATGATTAGGGTACCAAATATGTAATTATAGTAGTTAGATTCGGTTATAGGGCAGTTTTTTCACAGTTAGTTAGTTACTGTTATGTCAGTTTGCATCTAGTATTTATAGGGCAAGTTTCTGTTAAAAATATCTGTTGTATGTTATAATTTATTCAGTTTGTTTGCATTTATCTTTTGTGTTTACTTTCTTGTCCCAAACCCTTGTTCCATTCATACCGATTGGTGAATAATAACAACCTGTGAAGTCTGATTATCGAAGGATAACAACAACAGTGGTATCAGAGCAAGTAACGATCCAGGGAAGAACAAGTGCAGGCGGCGATCGAAAGAAAGAAAGAAGAAGAAGGATTCGAAGGAGCGAGAGTTGAAGCAGCAACGTATGAACAAAGATAAGAACCTAAACTTATCTTTCTGATTAATTGTCAATTTTGTTCTTGATAAATATCTTTTAAGTTTTAAATTAAAGTATTCAAAGTAGTAAGATTTGATAAATTATTTTACAAAAGAATTAAAGTTTATTTTTAAGAAGAGGGAAGTTGTTTTCTTAAAAAGGTAAGTAAGAAATTGAACCCTTGTGGTTCAAGTAAAAAAAAGTAAGAGAAACCGTAGTGTTTCACCCCGTAAGAGAAACCGTAGTGTTTCACCCCGTAAGAGAAACCGTTGTGTTTCACCAGCAAGAGAAAATACCCCACGGTGTTCAAAAACAAGTAAGGAAGTACGTAAGTAAGAAAGTAAGCAAGAAACAACGTAAGTAAGAAAGCAACAAAGCATGACGAAAGGAGAAACATCTACACCAACTCGTGAGCAAAATATAGCACTTCAATGCCCGAAACTGAATGAATCAAACTACACCACATGGGCAATTATGATGGAAACAATCTTAAAGGCTTATGGCCTTTGGGAAACACTTGAAGCTACAGAAAAAGTAGATGAAAGAAAGATACATACAACAAAAGCAATGATTCTCACAACATTGCCGGAAGATATTCTAATGCAAGTTGCACAGTACGAGACTGCAAAGGAAGTATGGGAATCAATTAAAGTACGATATATAGGAGAGGAACGAGTTCAGAAAGCACGGCTACAAACTTTAAGGAGCGAATTGGAGACTTTGAAAATGAAAGATAACGAAACCGTAAGCGACTTTGCCAGAAAATTGGGAAGCATAAGAGGCAAATTTAAAAGTCTTGGTTCAACTCTTAAAGACAAAACACTCGTCAGAAAGTTACTGAACTCTGTTCCAAAGAAGTTTCTACCGATCGTAGCATCTATCGAGCAATATTCCGAGATTGATGAAATGTCATTTGAAGAAGCAATGGGAAGAATAATAACTTTTGAAGAACGCATCAAAAGTCAAGATGAACCAGAAGAAAATTATCAAAACTAACTTCTAATGGTAAGATCAAGTAATCAAAATCATGGTAACGGTCGAGGAAGAAACTTGAGTAAAGGAGAAAAAGGATGTGGAGCAAGTTTTCAACAAAGTACAAGAGAACAAAACAAGAATAAAATGAGATGCTATGAATGTGGTGACTTAGGTCATTTTGCACGTGAATGCACCAAATGGAAGAAGAACGACAAGGAGGAAAAAGCACACTTCATTTATGAGACTGACGATGAACCAACGCTGCTGTGAAGAGCAAGATAAAAGTCAAGTAAAGAAGACTCGATTGCCGTCTATAACATTAGGGGGGAGATTGTTGGACCTATAATGTTATAAACGTAAGATAGGGTACCAAATATGTAATTATAGTTAGTTAGAATCGGTTATAGGCAGTTATAAACAGTTAGTTAGTTAAAGACAGTTATGTCGTTTCATCTAGTATATATAGGGCAAGTTTCTGTAAACAAATATCAGTTGTAAGTTATAAATTATTCAACTGCATTTATTCTTTTGTTTACTTTCTGTCCCAAACCCTTGTTCCATTCATACCGATTGGTGAATAATAACAACCTGTGAAGTCTGATGATAAGAAGGATAACAACAACATCTATAACTCATACTATTGAGCGATTACCAACATTACATGTTCTTCAATGGTTCTACGAACAAATATCTGCAGCACATTCATCCTTTAAACATTTCAAGCCAGCCCTGGGTCAAAAATAAGATAGTAAAAAAGACAACCTATCCGGGTTTTAAACACAAGAAGAGCATGAAAACATAAATCTTATGAGGGTTAATAACTTTTTTGTAAACAAAATGAATACCGTTTTCCTTACGAAACCCAATCCATTTTCATCTGCTATATGTCAACAACTTCTCTAGACTCCCTTTGTACACATATAAGTCCAATTTTATCAGAAGGTGGAAACGGCGATACAACCTGCTCAATCAAGAAGAGGACATTGGCAAAAATGTTCTTAACAATGATTATTTGAACATACAATGGAGATCTCGAATGTGGCAAAATTTCTCTACATACATAAATACATAAGCAAAGCTTAAATGTAAAGATAAAAGTGTCTTCTACTTCCCGCAATCACTATGGGCATAAAGGTCGCGTGTTCCCTTGGTGCTGCAACAAGGAAAAAAGTGTCACACGGAAGTTGGACGCGACAAATAACTTCAAATTGAAACAGGCTCCACGATTTCAATATGAGAAACATGCTTTTAGAATCTAAAAAGAACCAGAGTTCCATGTTGTTTTTTGTGTCTTTGGGGACATCTTGTTTTTTTTTTCCGGTTTCCTGTTGTGATGGTCGTTTATTTTCAGATCGTCATGGTCGTGATGGTCATTTTCGGGGGACATGGTTCATAATAAATTAAATGTTCCAGTAGTGATGGTTGATCGTGGGGTTAGTTGTGTTGGTTGTGGTGTCAAGTAGTAAGCTCATGTGGGGTGAGCTGGTTTTGGGGTTAGATCATAGTGGTTGTGGTCTCGTGTAGTTTTGGAGGTGGTGTCAAGTAGCGGTAGTTGTGGTGTTAGGCACTCTCGTGGTTCTAGTGATGAGTAGTGGTGATTGCGGTGTCAAGTAGCGTTGGTCTCAGTCTGGGGATACTGGGTGGTCTAGTTAATGATGATAGTTTGGTGTGATTTTTGCCATGTGGTTCTTGGTCGTGGGTCATACACGTTTTGGTTGGGGTTTTGGGGGGCATGATTTAGTTCCGAGTTTATAAATCGAGGTCGAGGTTTTATGGTCTAGAGGTATATCCCGAGGTATATCTCATTCAGCCGTATGCATTTTATGCAGTCACCACTTGCTAGTTTATTACTATATGCATAACAAAGTAGAACAACAATGCAGCAGCTCTGTAATCTTGGATGGGTCAAAGTCAACTATCCCTTTTAAAATACAAAAGCAAATGCAAAGACATAGCGTAAAACATACTTTGCTTCTTCTGACTAGACTAAAAGTGTGTTATATGTCAAAGTGAAAGTCAACAAAAGTCAA
>BQNB010014124.1:0-67010 GCA_026074375.1 Tanacetum coccineum | reverse complement strand
CAAAATTAAAAGGGAGCAAAAAATATTGCAGCAAATCACTTATTACGAATTGAGAAACCCAATCTCAAAAAGCTCAAGGAAGAAGAAATAAACGACGAGTTTCCTGACGAATTTCTTATAAGTATCTCAACTGACGAGAAAGAAAGTTCGTGGTTTGCTGACTTTGCCAACTATCTAGTTGGAGGAATTATGAGGAAAGGATTAACGTACGCTCAGCGTTGTAAGTTCTTTTCAGAACTTAAGCATTATTTTTGGGACGAACCGTATCTTTTTAAAGCATGCCTCGATGGCATGATCAAAAGATGTGTTCACGGTTCGAAAACTCAAAAAATTCTTGATGAAAGTCATCATGGACCCATTGGGGGACATTATGGACCTTCGATTACCACAAAGAAAGTTTTTGATGCTGTATTTTATTGGCCAACCATATTCAAAGAAGCACAGACTCTCGTACAAAATTGTGACGCCTGCCAACATTCTGGTAGCATTTCATGAAGAGATGAGATGCCTTTGAACAACATCCAAGTTAGTGAAATTTTCGACATATGGGGAATTAATTTCATGGGACCTTTCCCGAAATCTCATAAGTTTGAATACATTCTTGTCGCAATTGATTACGTGTCCAAATAGGCAGAAGCCGAAGCTTTACTCACTAACGACGCACGTATTGTAATCAATTTCTTGAAAAAGCTTTTCTCTTATTTTGGAATCCCAAAAGCTCTCATTAGTGACAGAGGAACTCACTTCTATAACCGTCAAATGGAGAAAATCTTAAAAAAGTATGGAGTACATCATCGTATAGCCACAGCCTACCATCCACAAACCAGTGGCCAGGTTGAAAACACCAACAGAGCCTTAAAAAGAATTCTTGAAAAGACAGTCAAAGACAATCTGTCAATATGGCCGAGAAAACTAGATGACGCTCTATGGGCATTCCGTACAGCCTATAAAATTCCAATCGGCACTACCCCGTTCTGACTTCTGTATGAAAAAATGTGCCATTTTCCGTTTGAAATCGAACATCACGCTTACTGGGCCCTGCGATTTCTGATCTTAAACTTACAGGAAAAAATGATTTATGCAGTTGCATGAGCTCGATGATTTGAGACTTTAGGCGTATGAGAATTCCAAACTCTACAAAGCTTGAACCAAAGCCTATCATGACAAGAAACTTAGAGTTAGAAAAGAATTTAAGGTCGGAGACAAAGTTCTCATGTACAACTCTAAATACAAGTTCAAAGCTCCAAAACTCATATCAAAGTGGTGTGGACCGTTCATAGTCAAACATGGTTATCCATCCGGATATATTGAATTATATAACAAACATGGAGGAAGCTTCATTGTTAACGGACACTATGTTAAACTCTACCATGATGAGGAGCAACTGAATGAACTTACCACAAAAGAGATTCCCTCATGATGTGAGAAAGGAAGAAAGAGGTTATTCCCATCATGGCGAGAAAAACAATTGATCTAACTCAACGAAATACAATTCATCCAAGCAACTATTGTGAAACATTGCCATGGGCATCAAAAAAACATACATTTCAAGTGTAGAGGAAACACTTGTAACGAAGCAAACGTGTATGATTTAGACGAAACTGGAAAAGGAATAGTGATCGAGAATATTCTGTATGTCCCATGCGAAGGAATCTCGCTTGGAAAGAAATAAAAGGAACAAACGAGCCTGGCTGACGACTCACCCAAAAATCAAGCGTTTCTCGGGAGGACAACTCTTTGTGTATCAAAATAAATTCGTTTTCTAGTTTAGTTTTAAAACGTCCTACCTCACAATCCAACTTATAAACAGTGTGGCATGTATAGTATATATATAAGTATATATACTCGCAATATAAATATACTATATACTAATAATATTTACGATTATATATATATATATAGTATCTTTATCTACATTATATAAAACAATAAAACAATGCCATCTCAAAGCAACCAAAATGCCACACATCACTTAAAGTAATAGCACCTCTCATCATCACCAAATAATGCCACCCCACCTTAAATCAATGCCACATCAGCTTAAATCTTTGCCACCCTTATACCGCACCTTATTATGCCATCTAATGCATTAATATTGAAAATAATCCGCTATGTAATAAAATGCCAAGTTTAGGATTCGAGAGACAAGGGTTAATTAGCACAAAGACTTATACCAACCAACTGAACCACCTTGGGTTTTGTTAAGTAAATGCAAAACAAATTTGTAATGCCTTGAACAAAATAATCAGTTTGATACTCAAATCTCCGCCTAAAAAATTGGCATAAATCATTCAATGATCACAAATCATTTTCATATCACTTCCATTTTCATTGCATAACGAAAAATAAAAAAAATCAAAAAGCAGAAACCTACACAATCAGAATATCATATCATTACTAAATCATGAATCAAAACCACTTCCTGGAGATCCTATTTATACGAATCATGAATGAAAGCCAAAGACCATACAAATCTTCAAAAATCAACCACAAACCCTAACCACAGCCACACAAACTCAAATCATATATAATAAACAGTGATAATAAAAAAGGTTGTGAATTGAATTGATGCGATTTTGGGTTAATTAAGATCTGAAAATCATCATGAAGGTAATGTATTTGGTAACTCAATTTATTTAATTGAAATATTGCAAGTAAAAAAAAAAAATAAAAATTTTTTTATTTACTTTTAATGAACTGATGTTTGGAGTGTAAGCCGTGAACTAGCAGACATTCACGGCATGATAATAGTGATCTGGTACTAAATATATTATCAATTCTTATTATGTATCACATGATTTTGAGTTTTTTGTAACTTTCATCTTATAATGTTTAGGTAAGTGTGAGCATTGTGCAGGATGGATTGTTGCGGAATTGTCATTATATGCATTAAATCTCACACTTCTGTTTTGACTGATGATTTTTCAAGTATGATATCCAAGGTATGATTTGTTTTGATTTTTTCAAGTATGATGATTTTTGGGTTGATGATTCATAGGTTGAGTTGACGATTCACAATGAGATATCATTTTCACGATACAGACACCATTGTCAAGGATCTTGAGTATCAGGTAATAACATTTTTATATGTATGTTGCATTCTTCCGTTAACAGGGCAATAACATCACTGACACCACTCTATTATAACATGATATTGAGAAGATGACATCTCTCCTGCACAATGAGGTATTTAACTTATTCAACAAAGTTTAAACATGTCTTAATTTTGTGTTGAATGTACGAGTCGCAAACCAATTTGTTTTTTATATCCAAAACATTGGCATCCGGCCAATATATCTCGAATTAACGGATCCCAACAAGAAATGTTAGAGCTCAGATAAAGACAGTTATTTCAACTTATATTTTATTAGATTGCTTTCTATAATTTAATTATCGTACCCTCTATTAATGTTTGACAATTATATGTATCTTTATCCTCTGGGTATATGTTGACAATCACACCATCCAACAAGTAATTTGTTAACTGATATTTTTACAACTATGCATAAAGTGATACATTGAATGATGTGTCTTTAAATAATAATGTCTACATGTAACTTACTTTAATAAGAAGGTTAAATGCACCAGAAACCTTCTCCCCAAAGCATAGTATAACATGCAGTTTAGTTTCGAGAAACTAAAGAAGAATAGGCAAAAAAGCATCAGCATATCAAGTATGCAAAAGTACAACCAAATATCAAATGCTAAAGGTGTGTGTAACTGTAAAAATATTGAGGTAAGGATTTATGGAGTTCGCTGACTATATCTTGCTATTTACGTACAAAATTATGGACATTTATATTTTTAGATGTAATGTAGATGAATTTTCATTGCCATTTTGTGGACCTTGGTTATAATTTTTTATATTACCTGAAAAACATCATTTTGGTTTTATCATGGTACAAATTGTTGTTAACACTAAATTAGCAACCAGATCCTTCTCGCCCCAAGGCAGATTAGTACAAACATGCGTCTAGTTTCAAGAAACTAAAGAAGAATAGGCAAAAAAGCATCAGCATATCAATTAATCAAATTACAACCCAAGTATCAATGCTAAAAGGAGAGTGTAACTTTAATAAATATTGAGTAAGGATTTATGGAGTTCTGTCTGACTATTATCTTGCTATTTAACTATAAAAATTCTGGCATTATATTTTTTATATTTATGTATTAAATTATCATTGCCATTTGGGACCTTGTGATAAGTTTTACCTGAAACGATCATTTGGTTTATCAGGTATCAAACTGTTTTATAAATGCATGAGTTCGACTATGAAAGCCAATGGTCTAAGAAATATACCAAGAAGATTTTAAAGATTCTGCAATAGACTCCAAACTCTTCATCAGATACATCTTTAGCTACCCAAAAAACGATACTTGATACAAGAGACAAGAATGACGAGCCCTAAGTTACAATATATTAAACAAACACGGATTTGCGGAGTCTGGCAGTACAACATATGCTTATTAATCTTAATTAAGATTTATTCTTTAATAGGTGCCAGTCAAATATCACTCAAAGGAATAGTCTGGAACTTGTCACTAATGGCTGCTATGAGTTGAGGATTCATCTTATGCATCACCACGGTGGGGATGAGTACTGCCGAGAAACGCTGTTTTGCTCCATCACACTGTCAATATGTTTTGACATCAACTGATAAAGAAGGATGCTAAGTGCCTGACTAATGTCGGGACCTAAAATTGCTTCAGGATATTTGTAATGCACCCCGTAAAATGGTCCGCAGCGGAATAAGGATCCAGGGTCGTGTTAACTTTCTCATAGATCAACAACACAAGAATATATAAGAAAACGACACAAAAAGATCTTTAAAACTTGATTACAATGAATTAATTATACGACATATACAAAAGCATAAAGCTTTTCTTGTTCCTTGTTAATATATACACAAAAGACAACAATACATTTCCCCAAAATATTGATGCAATAAGTCTTTAAGGAGTGGCAATCCAACAATGTATCCAATGCATCCTATGGCACCTCTGCCTATTACCTCACTGAAAACAATTGCTTAAAAACGTCAACAAAAATTTTGGTTGAATTACATAAGGTTTATGTATTTAAATTATGCAGGGACCGCAAGAACTTTTTTTTTTTTTTTCCCGAGATGTTACAACTAAGCCTTAACAATCCAACAAAACCAATTACTAGTTGCACACCCCCCTAAGGCTCATGATACTGAAGCTCAACCTATATTTGCTATTTTAGCAGTATTTGCCCGTACTGAGTTGTAACCCGCAACATCCAAGTCCCGACAGGTGTCATCGTTCCGTTCCCAGTGATAGCGAATCACACCCAAGACTGGGGAGGTTAATCCCAATTAGATCTACTTTAAACATTCGCGCTCCACAATAATGCAAATTAAACTACTACATTTATGAATTGACAGTTTCAAGATAAGGGCTCAGGAGGTTTATATCGCTACTTAGGCAAACTCATAATCAATAGTATTAAAAACACTTTGCGTCCAATTTTATAAAATAAAGCATGTTTTCACCCCACAAAATATAATCAGGTAAAACCCTGTAAAAAGTGGGGCTATTGAACTCACCTTGAGTACAGATAGTCCCCAAATATCACAGATAAAAAACGGCACAAATACGATAGATGCAACCTAAATAAATTAAGGTCGAATCAGAAATCAAGTATGGTTGTCTATACTAGAGGCCCAAAAACACAACAAACATGTATATAATCCTATAAGCTATCATCGTACGATCATTAGGGACCATCATAATTAAGAGGACAAGACATGACGCAACGAGGAGAGTTAGACACTTTAAATCAGAAATCCAACAACTCGTCAATACGCCCATCCCTAAAAAGATACCGAAGAAGCCTCATTAAGAAATCCCTAGTAAATATAAGTACTTCGATAACTAATCACACACAGATATAAATAATATATATATACTATATATAAAAAATATATATAGCATAATCACCATCTAATTGTTTGAGTGAAAACATATTTATAAAGTAAAAACGTTTATAATTACGCATTTAGTAAAAATGACATAACTTTGTCCGTTTAAGAAGCCCGATTCTCCTTTTCTTACACCAACTACGCTTTGTATAAGACATGTTCAATAAAACCAAACATTTTTAGGTTTTTGAGATTCTAAATGATAATAGTGTATTTAAACTGTTCAAAACAGCTGAGTAAAAAATTATTTTATATACTTTTAATTAACGAAAAAGTCCGTTTTAGTAAGCCGATAGCTTTTCGGTTATTATGCCCTTTTTTAAGGCGATTCTTTCGAACCACGTCATCGTAAATCTGAAAGTTATAATATCAAATCTCTTGATGATTACAAATGTATAAGTTTTTGATTTTTCTGTAAATGAATATACTGTATTTATAAAAATTTGTTTATTAAAAAGTACTAACTAATCGAAACCGTTTGTAAATGTCGTATCTTCTTCGGATATTAAACGGTTGTCAATTCTTATGACCCATCGATCCTTGAGACAAGTAGTATTTTAATATAAACTCATAAAACATATATTAATTTTCGAATACAAACAGCTCCTAAAATATTATTTTCCAAAATGTGTTTATAGACTTTTTTTATGACTTTTTAGCATATACCACTTTGCGTACAAAACCCATTAGAACCCTTAATATCTTATGTCTACATAACAATACGATCCCATTAGGTTATGTTTTTGTTCATGTGAGTCCAAATGCAAGATTAATGTATTTTAACCATTTTCAATTGTAATTCTTTAAGTTACTTTTAGAAACTCGTAATTTGCCACTTAAACATGTTTAACATAACAATAATGTTAAAAACACTTATACATTCAATTTAACATAATATTTAGTCATACCATTGACATGTCAATAATGTAAAAAACATAATCAAATGTAAAAAGTCCATTTTCACATATTCAAAAGTACCCTAGATGGTGATTATAACTAAGTAAAGCAATGAAACACTAAAATCTTAGTTATGAAAATGATTAAGCTTTTGATATAACCTTGTGTGGAATTAGAGAAAATAGAAAACAATCCCACCCTTGTGATTTAAAGCTCCTTGGCTATGAAAAATTAAGAATTAAACCCAAAATTTTCCCAAGTAAACCCTTTCTTCCCTTTCTTGCTTCCTTCCTTGCAAATGGTTAACCAAGCCTTGAAACCTTCTTAGAATACCTTATATATGATGTGTGTATGCTTGTATGATGATAGAAAATCAAGCAATGGATTTCCTCAAATAACTATTTTGACCTTGGGGTATAGAGAGAGAGATAAGGAAGAGTTTTGTGATTTTTGTTATAAGTGTTTATGAAAGGAAAGAGTTGGGTAAACAAAATAAAAAAATCTTGCTATTATATAGTGTGAAAATATCTTATTAACCAAACCATGGTCACTTTCTAACCCTTGCAATAATGTTAATTAGCCAAGTGGATCATGTGTAAAGATGTTCCCTTGATATTCATAATAATCTAGATATTAAGAGAGTATCATGCAAACCAAGTTAATTCTTGGTCCTATCATTTGAAATCCGGCACATATACATATATGTATGTTATAGTTGATAATTTTGTGTGGATTGGGTTATAGATCCTTAATCCTGGGTATACCGTTTAAGCGTACTTAGGTTTTGGTGCGTCTCCCTCCGGTAATGCCGAAACTCATTATTAATCGCGAAACGAAAGCATTTTACGTAGCCAATAAAAATAAGATGAACACCTAGTTATTAATTATCCTTATAATAATTATTAACACTTGCTTGATGTAAACATTTAATCGGTTAATGCTCAGTTTACATTGAATTATCATTTTTAGTTTACGGCGATTATAACTTAACGTTTACGGTATAAGGATCAACGCTAAAACCCTAAAAGATATTAAATGGATTAAAAAAAGCGTACAAGGAACCTAAAAACACGAGGTAGTTATAGTTCTCCACCCGGTTAGCTGAGACCTTGTCCTCAAGGGCTTAAGACGCAGCACATGACGACGGCCAGTACTTTGAGAACAAATGTGGGTATATTTTACCGGAATTGAATCTTCCCGCGTACCCATGTAAACACGGACCCTTGGAGTTCCATCGAACCTTGACTAATTGGATACTCTTCGCTATCAAAACCGGTTTAACTGCAAAGATCTGATCATCACTAGGTTCCTCGACAAACTTAAGCTTGACGTCAAAATGAAAGTCCATCCAACGGAACGCTAATGGTTTCGTCGACATGACACCTCTTTTAAAGTAGACACATGAATGTATTATGAACTTTGCTCCGCTCCCTCAGGAATCACGAGCTTGTATGCAACGTCTCCAACCTTTTTTATTACCTTGAAGGTCCAACAAACCTGGAATTAATTTCCCCCTTTTGCCAAAACGTACAAATACTTTTTATACTTTTTGTAGTTACACTGACCGAACCTATTCCCAAGGCGAAACCTGACATCACTTTATCTCAACCTCAACACCATTCGGCTTACGCTTCAAATCAGCGTACTCTTTTGCCTATCACAGCGCTTGCATCCTTGCTTTACTTTGAATGAGTTTTCTTCATCGTCTCTTGTACTTATCCTCTGGACCGGTGAGTTGAACTTCCCACTCAGCCCAACAAACAGCGAACGGCAATTTTCTTCCGTAAAGGTCCTAAAAGGTTCACGCCTTAAGGCTAACATGATAACTTTTATGTATGAAAACACGACTAATGGCAAAATGTTAACCCACATTTTCAAATTCGATTACAACAAGCTTCGAGAAGCAATCTTCGAGAGTTTGTATGGTCTCATCACTCACGCTTTGTTCGTACAGTGTTGCGGATGCAATGCCGTACATCTATCTAAACTTTTACCCCAAGCTTTCCTGAAGTGAACCCTCCAGAAATTTGATACCACGAAACGCTAGGGTCACGATCATAAATATCGAGAGCTCAGAGGTATTCCATGGCATTGTTACGAACTCACTTTCTTAGAGGTACATTATTGCTATTTCTCCCAGAGTGTCAGTTTCTTTCATGGGTATAAAAGATTGCGTGACTTTGAAAGAAACACGGTCAACGATTACCCAAAGGGGTCATACCTTATGATGACTTACAAGTCTTTTGACAAAATCCCACGTGATATTGACCCCACTTCCATTGATGTATCTTCGGGTTGTACAACCAACCCGATTGTCCTCAGATGTTCGGCCCTTGACCTTTAGCACAGTCAAGCACGTTGCAAAACATAGGTGGCGATATCAGCTTTCATATTGGGCCACCAATATACTATCTTTTTCTCTTGATACATTTTCTCGAACTCATGGATGGATAGAATACTTTGATTTGTGGGACTCGTGCATGATCACAGTCCACAAATCGTCATAACAAGGTAACCCAACACCAGCCATATTTAGGCATAGGGTTCCCATTCCGACGAGGTTCCAACTTTTTCCGTTCGTAATTCTCTGTAAATTTAGCATTTTCAATCAGCATAAAACCTCCAACCATCCACACTCTTGATGTTATTTGGTTTCCGTGCTTTAGTCTGAGCATTCAAGATTTGCTTAGGAAGATCCAAGCTAATAGTCATGACTAAAGCTCGAACTCTTAACGGTGGTTCCCGTTCTTTCCTGCTCAAAGCATCAGCAACGACATTTGCCTTTCCCTGGGTGATAACAAATATTGCAATCGTAATCACTAAGCAACACTAACATCAATACAGCTTTCATCAGTATTCAATTCCATCTGATTAAAGAATATGCTGTAGAACTCCTTATGATCAGTGACCACCATACACTTGGTACCATACATAATTAGTGCCTCTAAATCTTTCAGAGCGAACACTACTGCCCAAGTCAGATCATGAGTAGTAATAAGTTCTCTCATGGATCTTAACTGGCTGATTCATAAGAAAATACCCTTTTCCCTTTGGCATCAACACACGCCCAAACCCTTGATTGAAGTGCATCGCATTATACGATAACAGACTTCACTTCCTTCGTGTAAAGCCAATTTGGTGCACAAGAACACAACTTCTGCTTCTATAAACGGGAACAGCTGCTTCTTGTTGTCACCCTACTCAAACTTGACCATATTTTTTGATAAGCTTGGTCATATGGGTTTGGCGATCTTTGAAACCCTTCAATGAATCGTCTATAAATACCTAGCAAGAACAAAAAACTGACGAATCTCCGTTGGTTGATCCTTAGAGAACTGCCCAACAACTTTTAACGGATTCTGATCTTGCCTGACCCACATGAATTGCCTTTTATTATCATCACGTGACCGATAAAGGTGAACTTACTTTGGAATCCAGAAATTCACACTTTGGAAAATTTGCATACAACTCCTCTTTCTTCAACAACTCTAATAGTTATCCTTCAGAAGCTCGCTTTTCGTCTCGTGACTTGTTTTCTTGGAATAGATCAAGAAAATCGTTCATGAAAGTCACTTAACGAAATTTGTCAGAATAAGGATAGCACACTCGTGAAATAAATATAAACAACAAAAATTACCTCTGATCAAGAGGGTCCATAAACACAGCAGTGCGGTGTAACCTAACGCATAACTTGGCATTCATAATGTCCATATCAGAGTTCGGTAGGCAGTCCATCGAGATGTCTTCCCTCACAAACCCTCAATTGGTGAGAACGCTGACCTTAGGTCGATCTTGAGTAAAACACTCACCCCTTGAAGTGATCAAAAACAAAAAAAAAAAAAATAAAGATACTATCAAATCTTGTAGCGGAAAACGTTCTTCACGTAAGTTGTTAGTTTCCCTGATAATCTATGCACAGTCCGTAACGATCTCATCTTCTTCATGACGAATAGAACTGGAGCTCCCCATGGTGATGATACTAGGTCTTATAAAGCCTTTGTCGGAAAGCTCTTTTATTGATCCGCCGAATTCTTTCATTTCTGATATAGGTGCCACTCGATAAGGTGCCCCGTGCACAGATCAGGTTCACCATGTACAAGATCGATGTGAAATTCCACTTGTCTTGTATGTAGGAAGACCTGCAAGATCCCTGTGGGAAAATACTTCGGGAAAAATTTGACGATCGGTACATCATCAGTTGAATCATTCTTTGACTAGTCCTATCTCCTTAGGTAATAGGTGCCAACAAGACGTGCCAGCCTTGTAGGCAGATACCTTCAGGGTCTTTGGTGCACGAATGATGTTTAATCGAAGTCCGCATTTATTTCTACTTCTCGTCTATCATGAAAAATTAAAAGATTTCGCTCCCAAAGGCGATATACGAACGCTCTTTATTAGCACATCAATAATGCATTGGTATTTAGAGCCAACCAGTCCATATCAATTATGACGTCATAAGTACCCATTTCTACAGGCATTAGGTCGACGTGAAACGGATGTTTCAAAAATCAAAACGTGCAACCCAGAAATACCGATTTACCTCAAATTTTTCTACATCAGCTAATTCAAGTTAATATAACCATGATCTAAAGTAGTGGAATGGCTATAATCAACAAGTACTGAAAATTGAAGTAGACACAAACTTCTATCTGCACCAGTACAAATAAAATGGCAAGCAACAACGGTTTGTATTTAGGAGAAACAATACCCGTCACAACAAACGTTGAAGTCTGTGTTTTAGCCCTGGCAACCCCCATGCATAAGCCCGGCTACAAAAGCGTTTTGCCAATTTTCCCATCCCTGGTTCTCTTGTTCTTACACTAGGGGGGCCAGTCCATTCATGAAGTGGCCTCGAGCGCCGCACACTCAAAGCAAACGATGGCATTGTATTTGCCCCCGTTAGGGCTCTTCTGGTTTGTTGTTAACTGTTGTTGTTGTTATTATTTTTGCGGTGTTGTTGATGTATTGTTTTATCTGCGGTTGTTGATGTTTTTATATTGCAGTTGAGCAGGTGCGGCTTCCTACAGTCATTGCCAAGGTGGCCATAGCTTCTTGCAGTTATTGCATGTTGGTATACAGTGACCGTAATGTGTTGAAGTTTACACTTGGGCATAGAGGTTTGTCCTTTCATACGGTTTCTTGTCACCAAGTTTCCCGATAGCATAAGCCCCGCCAATCGTTCTGACCTTTTGTTTATGGAGTGTTGGTTTTGGTTATTTCTCGAGGAAGTGTCTTCACAACTTCCTCTTGTTTTCATCAGTCTCTTAGCAAAAGTGTTTAAATCCCTATCCAACAATGTCAGTCGCCATCTCATAGCCTCCTGATGGTTTTTCGTGCTATTGAGATGCCACAACACCTTTGAGTAAATCAGGGTCGGGTATCACCACCGAACATACCCCTTTCAATATTGTCAGTCTCTTCCATTGAACAACCTGTCACATAGGCCACAATTCCATGTTCCTGGAAACGTGTGTAGGCTACCACATCGTTTAGCCTTTTACTTTAGGTTTCACATTTCTGCCTCAATCAGTCTTGATTTCTTTCCTCGTACAATATTTAGTTGTCATCTTCTTCTTCAAGTCAGTTCCACTTGATTGCATACCAACATCATTATCACTGAGTCAAACATATTACCACCACTGTTAGATTGCATTCCTAGTAGAGTACAATGGCAAACTCACTTGATTCTCCACGGTGCAAGTTACTTATATGCGAAACAAACGGTTTCTATCACTCAACCATTGGTCAAGTCGAGCCACTAAATATGCGAATCCTGCTTGCCCTTGAAGAACTAAGCGGTTGAACATTTCATGAAGTCTTGATCACGTGCAAATCACCTGAACAACGTCTTAGTCATTCCTTCTCCACACCTGTTCCCAGAGGTACTCATTGCTATCATTCGCCAATTTCGGTGCGTAGCAGTGCATTGCCAATACAGCAGTGACACCCTCGTCGATCATTGGCCTGAAGTTGGCCACTTTGGTGCGAAGTGGTGGATAGTAGTTTCGGCGACTTGGTGTTTGTGTTGCATTGGGGTTTTTAACCCTCGTGGGCCCTTCCTCTTGGGCAATTTTTCTTAAATCCACGAGAAAACAAATACCGTTAGATTTTCAAAATCCTTAACCATAAACCCTATGAATACATAAAAAAAAAACAAAAAAAGAGAGTCACAAGCACATGGTGACATACACAACATTATTGAAATCACAAATCGGACAACATTCATAATAAATTCGATTTCATATAAAACTTAATCCATCCTTTTCCATATATAACTTGGGAAAATAATACATGATGGTTTAAATATAAAACATCACAACACTTAATTACAAGACAAAATAACAAAAGCCATACTAGCCGAATTAATCCTCGTAAAACTTAGTAGGCTAGTATACAAAGTATGCCGATACATGAACACAATACTAAACAGAGTAGCTAGACAAAACATAAGTATCTATAACAGTCTGCTAGCTGGAATAACCCTAATACCTTAACAACAGTACATAGCTACAGTCATAACCCCTCAAAACTGCTACAGGCCTCCCTCGGTAGATTCAGGCTCTGTAAGATCCTTATCAGTCACATGCTGACATCTGAGCACGATCATCTGATTCTTGAGGCTCTTCACATCTTTAGTGCCTCCAACAACCTGCTCTCATTGTCATTCGCTGCTGCTTTCAATAGATCTCGAAATCACCGACTGTCTCCTACGTTTGCTGCCTCAACTCAGAGATCTCAGACTGCTGAGCCAATGACCTCGTTCCGAAGTGAATATGCCCTCTGGAACTAACCTGATCGCAAGCATCCATAAGTGAATCGCTGTGCCAAAGCGGCACGATATACCCATGCCTCGGCTCCTCCAACAGAAGGGCAGTGCGTCTTGGAATGCCAATCCCGGTACAACATGTAGACTATTCGGGCTCTAAGTAGAGCTCGATCATATCGTCAACATCCAGCTTAGAATATATGATCTCATCCACCTGGTTCAAACAGTAGAAGAACCAACTCATTAACTCTCTAGATTGACCCCCACTAGGATGGTACGATGCAGATCTCCTGATCTCCTACAAGGTCTCCCATGTGATCCGAATAACCATAGCCTAACTGCATCTAGACGTCTGAGCGTCCTGGAGCGCATATAACATTATCACAAAATCCATAAAGGTCTAGTTCAAGCTGTGGCAATCCAACCTGCCTAGCAGTACCATCTGCCGAACTCTCCCCGACCTCGTCTCCAGACCAGGAGTAGTAACGACACTGGCCTATTTTACAAGCGTAAAACAAATCGCAGCTTCTCCGTCTCAGAACATGAGATGTAGTGTATCCTTGTCTAATCCCAGCAGACTCGGAGTTCCCAAAGATCCCTCAACATATGTATGCTATTGTGGTGGTTATGATGGTATAGTAATTGTGGATAGGGTAGCTGAGGAAGTGGTGAAGAATGGAGATAGAGGTGATATGTGGTGATGTAGGTAAGGCGAACATAATCTCTCAGCAACTGCCTCGGAGAGAACTGTGCCTGTCGCCAATGGGGCGGATGGACAATCCACCGTGACGCGATAAGCAAGTATGGTCCTGGTCACTGGATAAGCAACAACGTGCAGGTAGGCAAGATATCTAAAGTGTCTTCCTCCTCTGCAATCATGCAACATCAGATGGCGCCATCATCGTCCTGTCGTCTCTCCTCTGTCACATGATAGTTTGGCTGATCCTCCTCAGATCATCCTCGTGCATTGCCCTCCTCCGGACCCCTCATGATCGGACGCAGGAATGTATCCCGTGACATTTCAGTAGTAGGTGAAGGCATCAACAGGCAGTGGCAGCACCTCAACCGTTAGACATCGTCCTCTGTAAGAACTCCGGTAAAACAGGGCTCACCGGAACAAAGGTACATTTAGATGTTGAAGGTGGTGCCTGCTCTGGTCTCCTAGAGGCCAGGCACCGTAACTCTGGAGACGTGGATCCTGAAAAATGGTCCCCTTCGGCTCCTTGGTGATTCCATGACTAGATAGGTCCTCATGATGGACTGTATCTCAGTATACGTAACTGTAGAAACTTTCGAATCCGACATGCTCGGCAACAAAAATCAAAAGTGACTTATAAAGTATATTACATATAAGACTAATTATCCTTAATATCCGTAATATATTATAAATAGCTTATATTCAATTTATCATTTATAGTAGCCTAATCCGACTATGCAACAATTTGTAAATGAATACCACCGTAACAACCCTTATGGAGTATGTATGCAATGTTTGAAAAACGGTTTAATAGTCTTATCAAAAACATTTTGACCTGGTTCTCTATAACCGTTAGCTCTTGATACCAATCTTTAAACACCCCGAAAATGGGTCGCAGCGAGAATAAGATCCGGGCGTGTTTACTTCAAGATCAACAGCACAAATAAATATAAAACGACACAAAAAGTCGTTTAAACTGATACATTGGATTAAATTATAAGACATATTACAAAAGCATAAAGCTTTTCTTGTTCCTTGTTTAATATTACAAAAGACAACAATACATTTCCCAAAATATGATGCACATAATCTTTTAAGTGTGGCAATCCAAAATAGTAATCCAATTCATTCCTTGGCACCCTCGTGCGTAATGACCTCCTAAAAACATTAGCTTAAAAACGTCAACACAAATGTTGGTGAATACAATAGTGTTTAAAGTTCTAAATATGCAGGACCGGGCAAGAGCAGTTCCCCCTTGAATGGTACCAACATATGCGCGAACAATACACAAACTAGATTCTGTTGCAACTAAGCTCATGACACCTGAAGCTCACCTATATTTGCTATCTTAGCAGTTATTTTGCCCGTACAGATGTAGATAACCCGGCAACATCCAAGTCTAGACATGGTCAACAGTTCGTTTCCCCGGTGATAGCGAATCACCAAACGGGAAGGTTAATACCAATAATCTATTTATAATCATACATCGCGCTCCACATAATTTGTTTTATGGCAATTAACACTACATTTTATGCAATAGACAGTTCATGATAATGGGCACAGGAGGGTTATCCGCTACATAGTGCAAACACATAATCAATTATATTAAAACAACTTGAAAAAATAAAGAAAAATCTAGCGTTCCAATTTATCATAGTAAAGCATGTATTCACCCCAAATAATAAGTAAATCATATAACAGTAGACAGGGGGGCTTATGACCTCACCTTGAGTAACAGATAGGTCCAAATAACACAGGAAAAAACAGTCACGCAAGACGATAGATGCAACCTATTTAAATTAAGGTCGAATCAGTATTCAAGTATGTTGTCTAACAACAACTGTTATATAATCCCATATAGTTATCATCGACTATCGTTCAAGCTATCATAATATACGAGGTCAGACATGACGACGAGAAGTTAGGGACACTTTAAATCATAAATCCAACAACTCGTCAATACGCCATCATGAAGAAGCCTCATTATAAAATTACCCTGATAATATATACTTCGATAACTAGATCGCTATATATATATACACTACTATATATATAATATATAAAATATAATATATATATAAATATAAATATATCTTATGATATATATAAATATATACATATAAATATAGTATATTCTATCTATCATAAATAGCTATATCACCATCTATTTGTTTAAGTGAAAATCGTCATTATACAGTAAAAACGTTTATTATTACTGCCTGTTTTAGTAAAAATGACATAAATTTGTCGTTTAAAGTCGCGTTTCTCGCGTTTCTTACGCCCAACAATACGCTTTGTATTAAGAGACGAGTTGAACATAAAACCAACATTTTTAGATTTTTGAGATTTCTGTGATGAATTAGTGTTGTTAACTGTATCATTTAAACATCTATAAAATTATTTTTATACTTTAATTAACGTAAAAACCCCGTTTTACCGTATCTTATTCGTTATAGCTCCGTTTTAGCGATTCTTTCGAACACGTTCTCGTAAATGAAAGTTTTATCAATATATAGATGTTACAAAGATATAATTTCTGTAATGAATAAGTACTTTTTTTATAAAAAATTTGTTTATAAAATATTAACATCGAAAACGTATTAAATGTCGTTTCTATAAAGAAAGTTGTAATATTACGGTTCTCTTTGTTATAATCGGTTTTTCGAGTTCTTTATGACCCCTCGATCCTTGTGACATGTAGTATTTTATAAAATCATAAAACATATATGTAAATTTCGAATTACAAACAGCCCCTTAAGATATTATTTTTCCAAAATGTGTTTAAAACTTGTTTTTACGACTTTTTAGCTTTACCAATTGGTACAAACCCATTAGAAACCCCATAATATCTTATGTCCTTACATATAATAGGTCCAATAGGCTATGGTTTTGTTCATGTGAGTCCAAGATAAACAAGATACATGTAATTTTACATTTTTCACTTGTAAATTCTATAACGTGACATTAAACCAAATTTGCACTTAAACATTTTATACTTAACCAATATTTAAAACACTTATACATTCCCTTTTAACACAATATTATCATCCATAGAAATTAAATAAGGTGTACAAAAATATTAACAAATGTAAAAATCCATATTCACATATTCAAAAAGTACCCTAATGGGTGATTTAACTTAGTAAAGCATATAACACATAAAATCTTAGTTATGAAAATTGATTAAGCTTTTATATAAACCTTGTTGTGGAAGAGTAGAAGAAAAGAAAACCAACACATACTTTGATGTTTTTAAACTCATGGCTTGAAAAAGTTAGAATGAAACCCTAAATATTCCCATCACCTTATTCTTATCTTTCTTGATTCTTCCTTACAAATGTGTAACCAACTCTTGACCTTTCTTAGAATACCTTAGATATGAATGTGTGTCCGCATGTATAATGATAGAAAATCAACAATGGATTCCCCAAAATAACTATTTTGAGCCGTGGGGTATAGAGAGAGATAGAAGAGTTTTTGTTTTGATTTTATTGTTCAGTGTTTATTTGAAAGGAAGAGTGCCATGCTTGCTATTATATTGACAATATCTTATAAACCTAACCATGTTATACTTTCTAACCCTTCATAATTAATTATCCATGTGGTTTCATGGTGTAAGAGTTGGTTCCCTTGATATTCATAATATCTAGATATTATGGAGAGTAGTCATGCAAACAAGTTAATTCTTGGTCCTATCACTTGAAATCCGGCCACATATACATATATGTGATGTTATATTGATTATTTTGTGTATTGGGTATAATCGTGGGTATTCGTTTAAGCGTAGTTAGGTTTGGTGCTTCAAGGAATGCCAAAAACCATTTTACATCGCATAACGTAAGCATTTTAAACGTAGCCAATAAAAATAAGATGAACAAAGTTATTAATTATCCTAAAAATAATCATAATCACTTGCCTTGATTTAAAACATTTAATCGTTTAATGCTTTGTTTACATTGAATGATCATTTTTAGTTTACGCTATTTAATTTAGCGTTTTACGGTATATAAAAAGCAAAAACCGTAAAACCCAAAAAATAATTTAATGGATTAAATAATGTCGTCAATGACCTAAAACACGAGATTTGTTATTAGATAATCCACCGAAAGACGAACTATAATTTGCAGTAATCCTTCTTTTAGACTTTTTTTCCGTACATTCGATGCTAGACTTGGAAAACTATATGTTTTAAGATTTGTTATTGTAATTGCAGGCTTAGAGTACCCTGGATCAAATGGATGAGATAGAGAAGATAACATGGGTTATTGCTTCAATGCTAAGTTTCACAGTCCCTGAGAGGTAATGTCAATTTGTGTGAGTTTTAATTTATCCTTAATGCGCAGGAAGCTCTTGGCATTGGTGAAAATTTAGACGATAAGTTCTTTTCTCTTTAGAACTGTACCTTACGTTCTTTTTAGACTCTATGGAGTTTTAACCTTTCTTAGATTACTTATATCCATGTCCAATATACGGTTCCAGAATATGTATATGTCACAAAAATAGAGTCTATTGCAAACATATCTTTGAATACAGTTTTCACCATTCCAGAATGTATACTTATTTTATATCTCTTTATGCATCTTTATTTATTTTTTACCAGGAATCGATTTCTTTAGATTTGATGGATCTTGAATATCATTGAAACAAGCCCGTATTGGCGCTGTAAAGTAATTCGCAATCTTAAATAAAAACTAAAAATGCGCTTGCCATCTGTATCTTCTTTAATAATGATCTTTTTGCATGTTTAAAAACTTTGAAAAACGTCACTCGAGATCCCCAGTCGAATTTAACAAAAAGATCTTAAGATCAGGGGAAGAAGTTTCCAACCAGAACAATTGATGTTAGGTAAAAAGTTAAATGTTTTTAATTCTAATGCATGTCATTGAATAAGAATAGATATTGTTAATTTTAGCTATTTAAGAATCTGTCCAAACACCTTAACGCGGTTTTGTGTCTAAAGGGACCTTACATGTTTGATCCAAACAAACCCTAAACTTATGTTCAGTACAAAAAGGGTTAATATACAAATAAGTTACTATACTACATAAAAAGTACACCTAAATTACTAAACTTTTATTTTGTTCACTATGTTACTAAACTTATTGAAACCATGACATTGGGTTACTCACTTGAAAAATATTACGTAAACTCAATGAACTTGTAAAAAAACATGACATTTATGTTACTTAAACCTCCCCTAAAATATACGTCCAGGTTGCTCGGATTAACATTGAAATTATGAGGGTGTATGTTTATCAAAAGTTCAGTAACCTAAGTGAACAAAATGAAAGTTGAGTAACTTAGGCGAACTTTTTAGGAAAGTATAGTAACTTCTTTGTCTATTAACCCTTTTTTGTACTGAACATAAGTTTAGGGTATGTTTGGACAAACATTTAAGGTCCATTTAGACACAAAAACCGCGTTAAGGGCTGTTTGGACAGATTCTTAAAATTAAAATTAAAACAAAATCTCATTCTTATTCAATGACATTCAATTAGAATTAAAACATTAATAACTTTTAACCTAACATCAATTGTTCTGGTTTGGATTCTTCCCCTGATTCTTAAGATCTTTTGTTAATTTCGACCTGGATCTTAGTGACGTTTTCAACGTTTTTAAACCCTGCAAAAAGATCATTATTAAAGAAGATAAGATGGAAAAGCGCTAATATTAGTTATTTATTATAGAATGGGAATACTTACAGCGCCAATACGGGCTTGTTTCATTGATATTCAAGATCCATCAAAATCTAAAGAAATCGATCCTGTCAAAAAAATAAATAAAGCAGCATAAAGAGATAAATAGTTTACATCTGGAATGGGGAAAACTGTATTCAAAGATATGTTTGCAATAGACTCTATTTTTGTGACATATACATATTCTGGAACCGTATATTGGAACTTGAAAATAAGTTAATCTAAGAAAAAGATAAAACACCATAGGACTGAAAAAGAACGTAAAGGTGAAATTTCTAAAGAGAAAAGAACTTATCGTCTAAATTTTCACCAATGCCAAGAGCTTCCTGCGCATTAAGGATAAAAAAAACTCAAAATTGATTACCCTCTCAGGACCTGTGAACTTAGCATTGAAGCAATAACCCATGTTATCTTCTCTATCTCATCCATTTGATCCAGGGTACTCTAAGCCTGCAATTACAATAACAAATCTTAAAACATATAGTTTTCCAAGTCTAGCATCGAATGTACCCGAAAAAAGTCAAAAGAAGATTACCTGCAAAATATAGTTGTTTTCGGTGAGATTATCTATAACACCTCGTGTTTTAGGTCATTGTACGACATTATTTAATCCATTAATTATTTTTAGGGTTTTACGCGTTTGCTCTTATACCGTAAACGCTAAATTAAATCGCGTAAACTAAAAATGATCATTCAATGTAAACAAGCATTAAACGATTAAATGTTTACATCAAGCAAGTGTTATATGATTATTATAAGATATATTAAATAACTTTTTTTCATCCTTATCTTTTATTGCTACGTAAAATGCTTACGTTTTGCGAAAAATGCTTTTGACATTCCGTGAAGCACCAAAACCTAACTACGCTTAACGAATACCCACATTTAACACAATACCACAAAATAATTCAATAAACATCACATATGTATATGTGGCCGATTCAAGTGATAGGACCAAAATTAACTGTTTGCAAGACTATTCTACCATATAATCTAGATAGTTATGAATAACAAGGAACCTTTCTTACACCATGAAACCACTTGGCTAAATTGAACCTATGCAAGGGTGTAGAAAGCGTAACCATGGTTAGGTTAATAAGATATTTTCACTATAAATAGCAAGCATACACTCTTCCTTTCATAAACACTTAACAAAAATCACAAAAACTCTTCCTTATCTCCTCTCTATACCCCACGGCTCAAAATAGTTATTTTGGGGAATCCATTGCTTGATTTTCTATCATTATACAACAAACACACACATCATAATCTAATGTAATTCTAAGAAAGATTCAGAGTTTGTGTAACCAATTGTAATGAAGGAATCAAAAAAGAAAAAAAAAGGGTTTACTTGAGAAAAATTAGGGTTTCATTCTATTTTTCAAGCCAAGATTTAAATCACAATGGTGTATTGGTTTTCTTTCTCTACTCCTCCACACAAGTTATATCAAAAGCTAATCATTTCATAACAAAGAATTTTTATGTGTTCATCTGCTTTACTAAATTAATCAACCATCTAGGGTACTTTTGAAAATGTAAATAGAGGATTTTTACATTTGAATAATATTTTGTAACACTAATTACAAGTCATATTGATGAAATATAGTGTAAAGAAGGAATGTATAATAAGTGTTTTAACATATTTGGTTAATAAAACAAGTTAAGTGTGCAAATTAGGTTCAAAAAGTCAAGCTTAAGATTACAAGTTGAAAATGGTAAATAACATTTAAATCTTGTTTATCATGGACTCACATAACAAAACATAACCTATTGGACCTATAATAAGTAAGACATAAGATATTAAGGGTTACTAATGGGTTGTAACAAAGTGGTAAAGCTAAAAAGTCCTAAAAACAAGTTTTAAACACATTTTGGAAAATAATATCTTAGGGGCTGTTTGTAATTCGAAAATTACATATATGTTTTATGATTTTATAAAATACTACATGTCACAAGGATCGATGGGTCATAAAGAACTCGAAAAACCGATTAATAACGAAGAAGATACGTCTTATTATAAGTTTACGATAGTTAATACTTTTATACTACCAATTATTTATATAAAAAGTACATAATCATTTACAGGAAACTATACATTGTAACCAACAAGTACTATTGATTAAAACTTTCATTTACGAGACGTGTTCGAAGAATCACTAAAAACGGAGCTATAACTAATAAGATACGGCTAAAACGGGTTTTTCCGTTAATTTAAAAGTATAAAAAAAATTGTTATAGACTGTTATGAACATTAAAACACTGATTCATCACAGACTCTCAAATACCGAAAATGTTTTTATCTGATCAATCGTCCTTCAATACCAAACGTGGGCGTAATAAACGCGAGAAACTACATTAAAACGACAAATTTTATGTCATTTTATACTCACTGCGTAATTATACACGTTTTTTACTTTATCAATGACGATTTCACCTTAAAACAAATAGAGATGGGTGATATAGCTATATATAGATAGATAATATATTAAATATAGTATAATATATATAAAAAATATATATAGTCCTATATATATTATAATAAGATATATATATATATATATCATATATATATATATATATATATAAGCGATTAGAATATTCGAAGTACTATATTACTAGAATTTCCAATATTAGGCTTCTTCAGATGGCGTATTACGAGTTGTTGGATTTATGCGATATAAAGTGGTCCTAACTTCTCGAGCTCTTCATTTCATGACTCTTAAATTATTATAGCTTAACATAGTACGATGATAACTTATATAGGCATTATATACTTGTTTTTTAGACAACATACATGATTCAGATCGACCTTAATTTATAAATAGTTTGCATCTATCGTCCTTTCTGAACGTTTTATCTGTGTTATTTGGACTATCAGTACTCAAGGTGAGTTCATAGAACCACTTTTACAGTTTTACTGATTACTATTATCTTGGGGAGAAAACTTACTTTATTTTATAAATTTGGTACGCACGTGTTGTTAAATATAATTGATAAGTGTTTGCCTAAGTAGCATAAACCCTCCAGTGCCCATATCATGAACTGTCAATTCATAAGATTGTAGATTGTATTTGCATTATGAGAGCGCAATTTATAAAATAAATCTAATTGGTATTAAACCTCCCCGTTTGGGTGATTCGCTATCACCGGAACGAACGTTGACCTATGTCAGACTTTGGATGTGAGGGTTACAACATCTGTACGGGCAAAATAACTGCTAAAAAAAATAAGCAAAAAAAATATGGTTGGAGGCTTCGCAGTGTCACGATCTTAGTGCCAACAGTATCTATTTTTGTGATTGTTTGTGCATATGTTGCACATCACGGGAAAGCTTGCGGGTCCGCATAATTTAAATAATAAACGCTATGAATCACCAACATTTGTGTTACGGTTTTTTAGCAATGTTTTTAAGGAGGTCCAAATTAGCACTAGGTGCCAAGGATGCATTCTGATTACATTTTGGATTGCACACATAAAGACTTATGTTGCATCATATTTTGGAAATGTAGTTGTTGACTTTTTGTAATATTAAACAAGGAAACAAGAATAGCTTTATGCTTTTTGTATTATGTCCATAATTAAATCCCATTGTATCATATTTTAACGACCATTTTGTGTCGTTCAAATATAATATCTATGATGCTGTTGATCTGAATAACACGCCCCGGATCCTATTCCGCTGCGCCCATTTTCGGGGTGTTACAGATTGTATCAAGACCTAGGTTAAAGAGAACCAGTCAAAATTTTTTGCTAGACTATAACGTTTTCCAAACATTGCATAACATACAAAAGGATTTTTACGGGGTATTCAAATACCAAATGTTGCTTTAGTCGGTTTAGGCTATATACATGCATAATGTGATATAAACGTATTTATAATAATATTACGTATATGAAGGATAATAGTCCTTATATAATATACTTTATATAAGTCACTTTTTGATTTTTTTAGTTTTTTCGAACATGTCGATTCGAAAGATTCTGACAGTTTAACGTATACTGAGATATCCAGCCCATATGAGGACCTATCTGACATAGGATCACCAGGAGCCGAAGGACCTATTTTTCAGGATCCACCGTCTCCAGATTACGTGCTTGGCCCTGAGGAGCCAGAGCAGGCACCACCTTCACCTATCTATGTACCATTTGTTCCGGAGCCTGTTTACCCGGAGTTCTTACCAAAGGACGATGTCCTACCGGTTGAGGAGCAGCCACTGCCTGTTGCTGCCTCACCTACTACTGAGTCACCGGGATACATTCCTGAACCGATCTTAGGAGGAGTCCGGGGAGATGACGAGGATGATCCGGAGGAGGATCCAGCACATCTCTGCTGACAGAGGAGACGACAGGACGATGAGAGCCATCTTCTGATAAGAAGCAAGAGTGAATCACCTTATGATCTTTGCCGACCCTGCAGTTAGTTGCTTATCCAGCTGACCAGTACCCTACCTTGCATATCGCGTCACGGGTTATTTTTGTTTTTTTTTTTTTTTTTTTTTTTTTTTTTTTTTTTTTTTATTTTTTTTTTTTTTTTCTTTTTTTTTTTTTTTTTATTTTTTTTTTTTTTTGTTTTTAGGATGTCCATCCGACCCCAGGCGCCGGCACCGTTCCTCTCCGAGGAAGTTGCTGAGAGATTGTTAGCCTTACCTACTTCACCACCATCACCTCTCTCTCCATACTCATCACCACTTCCTCAGATACCCTCTCCACCATTACCTATACCATCACAACCACCCAATAGCCCTACAAATTTTGAGGGATCACTGGGATCCCGAGCTGGCTGGGATTAAGACTAAGAAGATACACTACCATTCTCCTGTTCCTGAGACTGAGATGCCTGAGATTTGTTTACCGCTTCGTAAGAGGCCGTGTCGTACTACTCCTGGTCCTGGATACTAAGTCGTGAGAGTTTCGGCACTGGTACTTGCTAGCAGTTGACCTGCACACTAGAACAGACCTTTATGGATTTGCTGATATGTTGATGCCGCTCCATTACTCCGAGACGTCTAGAGAAGTTAGGCTATATTTATTCACGGAATCCATGGGATGACCTTGTAGAGCCATCCCGGAGATTGCACCGACCACCTAGAGGGGTGGTCAATCAGAGAGTTACTTAGCTTGGATTTATGAACTACTGTTGACCAGAGGATGAGATCAATATATTCTCAGCTGGATGATGCACGGATATGATCGAGCTCTACTTAGAGCCCAGTCAACATGTGTACAGGGAGTAGGGCCAATACCATAGCCGCACTGCCCTTTCTGATTGAGGAGGAGGCCAGGGTATCTCTGCCGCTGCCGCACATCTAATGAATGCTTGCGATCAGGTACGTTCCCGAAGGGCATATCACTTCGAGACTACGGACATGGCTAAATCCCTGAGATCACTGAGTTGCAGCAGCAAACCGTAGGAACAGTCGTGATTTCAGATCTATTGAAAGCAACCACGAGAAGAGGACAGTTAGTGGGAGCACTAAAGAATAGTGGAAGAGCCTCAAGACTCAGATGATCGAGCTCAGAGACAGCCAGGACCTGCTAAGATCCCTACAGAGCCAGATTCTACCAGATGGAGGCCAGTATCAGTATCTAAGACTGGGTTATACTGTATCTAACGTACAGTCTGTTAATTATGTATGGGTTATTCCCAGTCTAGCAGAACTTATAGATCTTTGTTTTTGTCTAGCTACTCTGTTTAGATATTTTGAGTTCATGTATCGTCTACTTTGGTACAAGCCTACTAAGGTTTTACTAGTATATCTCGTCCAGTTATGCTATAGTTATTTTGTCTTGGTAACTATAATTGTTTGATCGTTTTATATTTAAACCAATCATGTATTAATCTAAATCCAAGTTATATAAGGAAAGGATGGATTATGTTTTAATATGAAAACGAATTTATTAAGAAAGAAAAGTCGATTAAGTTAATTTCAATACTATGTGTAATACACCTGTGCTTGTTGATCACGTTTGTCTTTATATGTATTCATCGGTTATGGTTAAGATTTGAAATTAAGCGGTATAAGTTTTCTTGTGATTTAAGAAATGGCACCGAAGATGAAGGCCCACGAGGATAAACCCAAATTGCAACACCAACCCCCCCACCATCGCCTACCCTACAACCACACTTCGTTCCACCAGTGCCCAACTTCAGGCCATGATCGACGAGGGTGTCACTGCTGTATTGGCAGCACGTGCTACGACCCGAAATGGCGATGATAGCCATACCTCGGGAACAGTGTGAGACGAATGAACGCGTTTGTTCGGGAAGTGCACTATCAAGACATCATGAAATATCAACCCTTATGTCTTCACAGGGCACAGAAGGAGGTGGTCGACTTCACCCCATGGGTTAGAGAGGATAAAACCGTGTTTCTCATAAGTAACTGCACGTGGAGAATCGATAGTGGAAGTTAGCCACTTTACTCTATAGGAATTGCTCTAACATGTGGAAATCTCACATGTTAGGACAGTGACTACTGATGTTTCGTATTCAATCACGTGGACCTGACTATAGAAGAAGAAGATGACAACTAAATATTGTCCGAGGAATGAAATCAAGAAGATTGAGGCAGAAATGTGGAACCTAAAAGTAAAAGGCACCGATGTGGTAGCCTACAACCAACGTTTCCAGGAACTGGCATTGCTGTGTGACAGGATGTTCCCTGAAGAGACTGACAAAATTGAAAGGTATGTCGGTGGGATGCCCGACCTGATTTACTCAAGTGTTGTGGCATCAAAGCCGAAAACCATGCAGGAGGCTATTGAGATGGCGACTGAATTGATGGATAGGAGAATTAACACTTTTGCTGAGAGACAGGCAGAAAACAAGAGGAAGTTTGAAGACACTCCTCGAAATAACCAAAACCAACAACCAAACAAAAGGCAGAACACTGGCGGGGCTTATGCTATCGGGAACGGTGACAAGAAACCGTATGAAAGGACTAAACCTCTATGTCCCAAGTGTAACTTCAACCATTACGGTCCTTGTATACCAACATGCAATAACTGCAAGAAGCTTGGCCACCTGGCCAAGGACTGTAGGAACCGGCCTGCAACTGCAAATAAAAACAACAACAACCGCAATAACAATAACAACAACAACCGCAACAATAATAACAACTACAACCGGTAACAGACACCAACCCAAGATCCCAAGGGCAATACCAGCCAACGTTTTGCTTTGAGTGTGGGGCTCGAGCCACTTCAAGAAGGACTGCCCCCATGGAAGAACAAGAACAGGGAAATGGCAACGCTTGTAGCCAGGCTATGCAGTGGGTTTGCAGGGCAAAACCCAGACAACACCGTTGTGACGGGTATTATTCACCTAAACAACGTTGTGCTTCCATTTTTTATTGATACTGTGCAGAAGAAGTTTGTGTCTCACTCAATTTAAGTACTTGATTAATATAGCCCCCACTACATTAGATCAATGGTCTTATAACGATGAATTAGCTAATGTAGCGAAATAATTTGGGTAAATACGGTAATACTGGGTTGCACGTTAATATTTTCTGAACCCTCCGTCTTCACGTCACCTAATGTCCTGTAGAAATGCGGTAACTTTAGCACGTCACTAAACTGATATGGACTGGTTGACAACAATACCAAGCCTAATTGACTGTGCTAAAAGATCTTCGTATTCCCTTGGAGCGAAATCATAATTTATTCATGGAGCACGGAAGTAGAAATAACATCGGGACTCGATTAAACATCATCTCTGTGCACCAAGACCCAAAGTACTCTGCTACAAGGATGTTCGACGTCTTTTGGCACATAATTACCATCAAGGAGACTAGAGACAAGTCAAAGAAGAAGCAACTGCAAGATGTACCGATCTGTCAAAAATTTTCACCAAGTATTTCCCAGAGGACTTGCCAGGTCCTTATCCACCATACCCAGCACAAGAGGAAATTTCACATCGATCCTATACCTGGGTGCTAGCAACCTGTAGCACGGGCACCTTATCGATTGGCCCCATATGAAATAAAAGAATTGGCGGATCAACTACAAGAGCTTTCCGAGAACAAAGGCCTTTTCTAAGACCTAGTACATCACCATGGGAGCTCCATTCATTCGTCAAGAAAGAAAGATGGAATCGTTACGGATGTGCATAGATTAGTCCGGGAACTAAACAAACTAACGGTGAAGAACCGTTATCCGCTACCAAGAATTGATGACTTATTCAATCAACTTCAAGGGAGTCGAGTGTTACTCAAAGCATCGACTAAGGTAGGTTAATCGACCATTGAGGGTTTGAGAGGAAGAACATCTCAAGACTGCCTTCAGAACTCGATATGGACATTATGAATTCCAAGTTATGCCGTTTGGTTTGACCAACGCACCTGCTGTGTTTATGCACCTCATGAACCGAGTGTGCAAACCTTATCTGGACAAATTCGTAATTGTCTTTATTGACGATATTTTGATCTATTCCAAGAACAAGCAAGAGCACGAAGAGCATCTGAAGATAATATTTAGAGTAGTTGAAGAAATAGGAGTTTGTATGCAAAATTTCCAAGTGTGAATTTGGGATCTCCCAAAGTACAGAGTTCCTCGGTCACGTGATTGATAATAAAGGCATTCATGTGGATCATCCCAAGATCGCAATCCGTTAAAGATTGGCATCTCCTAAGAACACCAACGGAGAATTCGCAGTTTTTTTTGGGTCTTGCTAGGTATAATATCGACGATTCATTGAAGATTTCAAAGATCGCCAAAACCAATGTCCAAGCATACTCAAAATAAGTCAAGTTTTTGGTAGGCGGTGACAAACAAGAAGCAGCGTTCCAGTCTTATGTGAACGCAAAGTTGTTAGTTGCACCAAATCTGTGCTTTAACCCAAGGTAAGTGAGATTTAATCGTATACTGCATGCTTCATTCAAGGGTTTTTGCGCTGTGTTGGATGCAAAGGAAAAGGTTAATTTCTTATGCATCACGCATTCAAAGAGAAACCATGAGAAGAACTATAAGACTACTCATGACATCTGGAACTTGAGCATATGTTCGCTCTGAAGATTTAGAGGTCACTATCTTAAGGCGGTACCAAGTGGATGGGTGTCACTGATACATAAGAGTTTACAGCAATCTTAATCAGAAGGAATTGAACATGAGACAACGCTGATGGTTAGAGTTGCTTAGTGATTACGATTGCAAATATACTAATCACCCAGGGAAGGCGCAAACTGTCGTTGCTGATGCTATGAGCAGGGAAAATAACGGAACCACCGTTAAGAGTTCGCAGCTTAAGTTATGACGTATTAGCTTTGGATCTTCTTACACAATTCTTGAATGCGCATACTAAACCCGGAACACCAAAATAACATCAAGAGTGAGGATGTTGGAGGTAGCCTGAATGAAAATGCAAATCTTCCCATAGCACTTAGAACGAAAAGTTGGAACCCCGTACGGATGGAACCCTATGCCTAAATGGCAGGATTGGTTACCTTGTTAAGACACATTTGCGGACTGTGATCATGCACAGATCCCACACAATCAACTTATTCTATCCATCCAGTTCCGAGAAAATGTATCAAGACGTAAAGAAGCTAAATGTGTGGCCCAATATGAAAGCTGAATCGCCACCTATGTTGCAAGTGCTTGAACCTGTGCTAATGTCAAGCCGAACATCAGAACAATCGGGTTTTTTGGAACAACCCCGAGATACCTCAATGAAGTGGACAATATCACGATGGAATTTTGTCACATAAAAGGCTTCCTAAGTCATCATCACAAGGGTATGACCCCGATTTGTAATCTTGACCGTCTTACAAAGTCCGCAACTTTTATACCCATGAAAGAACTGACCCTCTGGGAAACTACAAGAATGGACCTAAAGGAAGTAGTAACTAAGGCATGGAATACCGGTCTCGATTATTTATTGATCGTGAGACCCCTAGTTCTATCAAATTTCTGGAGGTCACTTCATATAAAGCATAGGGTAAAAGTTTAGATATGAGTACGCATAGCATCCGCAAACGACGAACAAAGCGAGAGAACCCATACAAACTCTCGAAGACATGCCCTTCGAGATTGTGTAATGCGACTTTGGAAATGGTTGGGGTTAAACATTTGCCATTAGTCAGTTTTTCATACAAATAACATTATCATGTTAGCATAAGTCTGCACCCCTTTAGGCACGTTAACGGAAGAAAATGCGTTCGCCTGTTTTGGGCTGAGTTGAGAAGTTCAACTCACCGGTCCAGAGATAGTACAAGAGACAACTGAAAACTCATTCAAGTTAAAGCGCAGAAAGGATGCAAAGCCGCTCGTGATAGGCAAAAGAGTCCTACGCTGATTTGAAGCGTAAGCCGATGGAATTGAGGTTAGAGATAAAGTGATGCTCAGGTTTCGCCTTGGAAATGGGGTAGATGAACGTTTGGAAACGGGGGAAATTAAATCCCAGGTTTGATGGTACCCTTCTAAGGTAATAAAAAGAGGTTTTGGAGACGTTGCATACAAGCTCGAAGACTTCCTGATGAGCGAGCAAAGTTCATAAAATTTCATGTGTCCTTTAACTTAAAGAGTAATTGGTACAATGTACGACGAACCCTTATCCGTTCCGTTTTGGATGGACTCATTATGACGACAAGCTTCAGTTTGTCGAGGATCCTATGAGATCACAGATCATGACGTTAAATTTGAAGCGAAGCCGAATCCCATTAGCTCAAGTTCGATGAAGTCCAAGAGAGGCCAGAGTTACATGGGAACCCGAAGACTCAATTCCAGAAGAAATACCCACATCTGTTCTCAAAGACTGGGCCGTCGTCAAGTACTGCGTCTTAAGCCTTGAGGACAAGGCTCAGCTAACTGGGTGAGATTATAACACCTTGTGTTTTAGGTCATTGTACGACATTATTTAATCCACTAATTATTTTTAGGGTTTTACACGTTTGTTCTTATTTAAAAAACCCCCGTAAACGTTAAGTTAAATCGCGTTTAAACTAAAAATGATCATTCAATGTAAACGAGCATTAAACGATTAAAATGGTTTACATCAAGCAAGTGTTTATATAAATTATTATAAAGGATAATTAATAAACTTGTGTTCATCATATCTTTTTATTGCTACGTAAAATGCTTACGTTTCCGCGATAAAATATGCGTTTCGGCATTCCCTAAGCACCAAAACCGTAACTACGCTTAAACGAATACCCACGATTATACCCAATACACAAAATAATCAATATAACATCACATATATGAATACTGTGGCCGGATTTCAAGGTGATAAAGGGGCGAGTGGTGGGGGACCAAGAATTAAACTTGTTGCATGACCTACTCTCCATAATACCTAGATATTATGAATATCAGGTGAACCAACTCTTACACCTATTAACCCTCGCTAATTAACCTTAGTGCAAGGTAAAGTGTACCACATGGTTAGGTTAATAAGATATTTTCACTATAAATAGCAAGCATGCACTCTTCCTTTCATAAACACTTAACAAAAATCACAAAAACTCTTCCTTATCTCCTCTCTATACCCCACGGCTCAAAATAGTTATTTTGGGGAATCCATTGCTTGATTTTCTATCATTATACAAGCATACACACATCATATCTAAGGTATTCTAAGAAGGTTTCAAGAGTTGGTTAACCATTTGCAAGGAAGGAATCGAAAAGAAATAAAGGTTACTACTTGGGAAAAATTAGGGTTTCATTCTAATTTTTCAAGCCAAGAGTTTAAATCACAAGGGTGTGATTGGTTTTCTTTTCTCTACTCATCCACACAAGGTTATATCAAAAGCTTAATCATTCATAACTAAGATTTTATGTGTTATAATGCTTTACTAAGTTAAATCACCATCGTAGGTACTTTTGAATATGGAAATGGATTTTTACATTTGATTAATGTTTTGTACACTTATTTACATGTCATATGGATGATAATATTATGTTAAAAGGAATGTATAAGTGTTTTAACATATTGGTTAAGTATAAACATGTTTAAGTGCAAATTAGGGTTTCTAAAAGTCAACTTAAGAATTACAAGTGAAAATGGTAAAATAACATGTTAATCTTGTTATCTTGGACTCACATGAACAAAACATAAACCCCCCCTAAAAAAATTGGAAAACCCCCTATTGTATGTAAGACATAAGATATTAAGGGTTCTAATGGGTTTGTAACAAAGTGGTAAAGCTAAAAAGTCATAAAAACAAGTTTTAAACACATTTTGGAAAATAATATTTTAGGAGCTGTTTGTAATTCGAAAATTACATATATGTTTAATGATTTTATAATACACATGTCACAAGGATCGATGGGTCATAAAGAACTTGAAAAACCGATTAATAACGAAGAAGATACGCCATTTAACAAGTTTACGATAGTTAATACTTTTATAAAACAAATTTTATAAAAAGTCACATTCAATTACAGACACCTTATACTTGTAAACATCAATGAATATGATAAAACTTTCATTATACAGAACGTGTTCGAAAGAATCGCTAAGAAACGAGCTATACGAATAATATGCTAAAAACGGATTTTACGTTAATTAAAAGAAAAAAACTAAATTAAAAGGCTGTTTATGAACAGTAAAACACTATTGCATCATAGATCTCAAAACCTTAAAAATGTGGTTTTATGATCACTCGTCTTAATACAAAAGCGTAGGTGTAAGAAACGCGAGAAACGGGCTTAAACGACAAAGTTATGTCATTTTTACTAACGGCGTAATTATAAACGTTTTTACTTTATAATGGCGATTTCACTTAAACAAATAGATGGTGATATAGCTATATATATAATATATAATTATATAAATTATATATAATCATATATATATATGAGTTGATTAGTTACCGAAGTACTATATTACTAGGGATTTTCCATAATGTGGCTTCTTTCGATGGCGAATTGAACGAGTTGTTTGATTTATGATTTAAAGTGTCCCTAACTCCTCGTGCGTCATGTCAAGACCCTCTAAATTAAATAGCCCAACATAGTACGCATGATACTATAAAGTATAAATACAGTTTTTTTTAGACAACAAACTTGATTTCGATTATCGACCATAATTTAAAAAGGTTGCATCTATCGTCTTACGTGACGTATTTAACTGTGATTATTTGGACTATCCTGTACTCAAGGTGAGTTCACATAGCCCACTTTTACAGTTTACAGATTTACTACTATTTGGGGGTTGAAAACATGCTTTATTTTATAAATTGGATACGCAAGTTTTTAATATATTGATTATGTGTTTTGCCTAAGTAAGCGATAAACCTCCTGAGCCCATTAATCATGAAACTGTCAACTTGCATATACTGTAGTTTTAATTGCATCTATGTGAGCTCGAATGTTATAAAATAGATCTATTGGGATTAACTCCCCCGTTTGGGTGATTCGCGCTATCAACTGGAACGAAACTTGACATGTCGGACATGAAGTTGCGGTTACAACCTCTGTACGGCAAAATAACTGCTAAAAATTCAAATATAGGTTGAGCTTCAATTTAGAATTTAAAAAAAAAATTGTATCAAGAGCTTAGTGCAACAGTAATCTGTTTTGTTTGTTGGACAAATGTGTCTAAACATCACTGGGAAAGTCTTGCTGGTCCTCATATTTACAATACATAAACCTATGAATTCACAAAACACATTTTTGAAGACGTTTAAATGCCAATGATTTTTTCAGAGTCAATAGGCACGAGGTGCAAAGGATGCATAGATATACATTTTAGGATTGCACGCCTTAAAGACATATAGTGCAAACATCATTTTTGGGAAATGTATGTTTGTCATTTTAGTAACATATTAAACAAGGAACAAGAAAAGCTTTTATGCTTTTGTATTATGTCTTATAATTAAATCCAATGTATCAGTTTAAACGACTTTTTGTGTCGTTCTTATATATATCTTGTGTTGTTGATCTTGAAGTAACACGCCCCGGATCCTTATTCCGCTGCGACCCATTTTCGGGGTGTTACATTATCCTGAAGCAAATTTTAGGTCCGATTAGTCAGCACTTAGCATCCATCTTTATCGTTGATGTCAACAAATTGACAGTGTGATGAGCAACAGGTTTCTCGGCATGTACTCCACCCCCACCGTGGTGATGATAAGATGAAATCCAACAACTCAGCAGCCCATGACCAAGTTCAGAACTATTCCTTTGAGCTGATATATGACTGCCCTATTAAAGATAAATCTTAATAAAGATCAATAAAGCATATTTGACTGCCAGACTCAACAACACGTTTGTTTAATAATGTACTTAGGCTCGTATCTTGTTCTTGATCAAGTAACGTTTTTGGGTGCGAGTTCTGATGAAGAGTTGGAGTCTATTGCAGAATCTTTAAAATCTTCTTGGTATATTTCTTAGACCATTGGCTTTCATAGTCGAACTCATGCATTTATAAAACAGTTTGATACCTGATAAACCAAATGATCGTTTCAGGTAAATCTTATCACAAGGTCCCAAAATGGCAATGAAAATTCTAAACATACATCTAAAAATATAAATGTCCAGAATTTTATACGTAAATAGCAAGATATAGTCAGCGAACTCCATAAATCCTTACCTCAATATTTTTACAGTTACACACACCTTTAGCATTTGATATTTGGTTTGATACTTTTGCGCATACTTAGATATGCTAGTTTTTTGCCCTATTCTATCTTAGATTTTCCTTAGAAAACTAGACCGCATGTTATACTACATCTTTGGGCGAGAAGGATCTGGTGCATTTATAAAACAATTTGATACCTGATAAACCAAATGATCGTTTCAGGTAAAACTTATCACAAGGTCCCAAAATGGCAATGAAAATTCTAAACATACATCTAAAAATATAAATGTCCATAATTTTGTACGTAAATAGCAAGATATAGCCAGCGAACTCCATAAATCCTTACCTCTATATTTTTACAGTTACACGCACCTTTAGCATTTGATATTTGGTTGTACTTTTGCATACTTGATATGTTGATGCTTTTTTGCCTATTCTTTTTTAGTTTCTCTCGAACTAAACTGCATTTATACTACTATCTTTGGGCAGAGGGGACTCGTGCATTTACCTCTTCTTAAATCATGTGACAATATATAAAGACACATATGCAATGTCACAGGTACTGCATAGTTGTAAACAATATCATTTAACAAATTACTTTTTGATGTGTAGACAATCAGACAAATACCAAGGATACAAGAAATTTTAAATCCATTCAAATCAAGGACGAATAAAGCCTAAAAATATAAAGTTAAATACCTCTTTATCTAGCACAATTGTGGCCGATTATGAATCTGCAGGATGACAATTTTGAAAAACAAATGTTTGCACGACATTCAACACTAAATATAAGACCTGCGTTAAACTTTGTTGAAATAAGTTAAATACCTCATTTTCACGGAGAGATGTCATCTTCTCATATCATGTGTATCACATAGAGTGTTGTCAGTGATTATTTGCCCAGTTAACGAAGAAATTAGCAACATACCATATAAAAATTGTTATTACCTGATACTCAAGATCCTTGACATGTGGTCTGTATCGTGAAAATGATATCACCTTGAACGTCACCTTCAACTATGAATCATCAACCCAAAAAATCATCATACTTGAAAAACAAAACAAAATCATACCTTGGATACATCAACTTGAAAAATTCATCAGTTTCCAAAACAGAGTGGTGAGGATTAATGCATACAAGGACAAATTCCGCAACAATCCCATCCCTTCACAAATGCCCCCACTTTACATAAACATATAAGAAGAAAGATCCAAAAAAAACTCAAAATCAGTGTTACATTAAAAAAATTGATAATAATATCTTAGTACCAAGACTCACTATTATCATGTCGTGAATGTCTGCTAGTTCACGGCTTACACTCCAAACATTAGTTCATTAAAAGTAAATACTTTGCAAATTCAAATTAAATAAATTGAGTTACCCAAATACATTACCTTCATGATGATTTTCAGATCTTAATTAACCCAAATCGTGGCATCAATCAAATCAAAACCTTTTCTTATCACTTTATTATATGATATAGTTGTGTATGCTTGTGGTTAGGGGTTTTTGTGTCTATCTTTTTGAAGATTTGTTATGGTCTTTGGCTTTCATACATGTTCGCTAAATAGGAATCTCCATGAAGTGGGTTAGTGATTCATGATATATGTAATATATGATATCCGATTGTGTAGGTATTCTGCTTTTGATTTTTTTTATTTTTCGTTATGCAATGAAAATGGAAGTGATATGAAAATATTAGTGATCAATATGAATGATTAAGCAATTTTTATTTCGTAGGATTTTGAGTATCAAACAGATTATAATTTGTTCAAGGCATTACAAATTAACGTTTTGCATTTACTATCACAAAAAACCAAGTTGTTCAGTGTTGAGTATTAAGTTCTTTGTGCTAAATTTTTTTTAACCCATGTTCGAATCCCTAAACTTGGCATTTTTTAATTCCAGCCGTGGATTATATTCCAATATTATAGCATATATGGCATTAATATGTGAGGTGGCAAAGATTTAAGCTGGATGTGATCATTGAATTTAGGTTGGGGTGGAATTATTTGAGTGATGATGCATGTGGCATTCTTTAAAGATTGATGATGTGGCGCATTTATGTTGCAGAGACAAGGCATTGTTTTCTAATCCTTGTTATAATATAATGTAAAGATAAATAAATCTTATTATAAAAATATATACAAAATGCATATATATCATATAACTAAAATATATAATATAATATAAAAGATACTATATATATATATATATATGCCCCACACTTAAGTTTGATTGTGAGTGCGGACGTTTTAAACTAAACTAGAAAACACAATTATTTATGAAATACACCGAGTTGTCCACACCGAGAAAAAGCCCCCCGCTGAATATTTGGGTGATCGTCAGCCAGCTCGTTTTATTTTCCTTTTATATTCTTTCCAGCGAGATTCTTCGCATGACATACAGAATAATCCTCGATCACTATTCCTTTTCCAGTTTCGTCTAAATCATACAGCTTAGCTTCATTACAAGTGTTTTCCACTACACTATAAATGTATGTATTTTCTGATGCCCATTTGGCTCTAGTTTAACATAAGTTTGGACAGGAAATGGAGTGCCATGAATGGTGAATAACCTTCATTCTTCCTTCCTCACAACATGAGAGTGAATCATCTTTTGTGGAAGTTCATTCAAGTTGCTCCCTCTCATGGAAGAGTTATCAACATAGTGTCCGTTAACAATGACTTCCTCCATGTAATGGTTATATAAATCAATATATCGGATGGATTAACCATGTATTGACTATTAACGGTCCCACACTACTTTGATATGAGTTATTTGAGCTTTGACTTGTATTTAGAGTTGTTAACATGAGAACTTGTTCTCTGACCTTAAAATTCTTCCTAACTTTCTAAGTTTCTTGTCATGATAGGCTTTGGTTTGAGCTTTGTAGAGTTTGGAATTCTCATACGCCTGAAGTCTCAACTCATCGAGCTCATGCAACTACAGAAATCGTTTTTCTCCTACAAGTTTAAGATCAGGGTTGCAACTTCGCAGGGCCTAGTAAGCGCGATATTCGATTTCAAACGGCAAATGGCATGTTTTTCCATTACATAAGTGGATACCGAGTGGTGCCGATTTGTGGAGTTTTGTAGTCTTGTACGAATGCCCCAGAGCGTCATCTTAGTATTCTCGACCAATAACTAGATTGTCTTTGACAGTCTTTCGAGAATTCATTTTTTAAGGCTCTATTGTGTTTTCAACTGCCACTGGTTTGTGGAAGAAATTTTGTGCTATACGAATGAACACTCCAATACCTTTTTAAAGATTTTCTCCATTTGACGGTTACAGAAGTGAGTTCCTCTGTCACTAATGAGAGCTTTTAAGATTTTAAAACGAGAGAAAAGCTTTTTCAAGAAATTGACTACAACACGTAGCGTCGTTAGTGGGTAAAGCTTCGCTTCTGCCCATTTGGACACGTAATCAATTGCGCCAAGAATGTATTCAAACTTATGGATTTCAAAGAAAGGTCCCATGAAATCAATTCCCCATATGTCAAAAATTTCACTAACTTGGATGCTGTTCAAAGGCATATCGTCTCTTCGTGAAATGCTACCAGAACGTTGGCAGGTGTTACAATTGTGTACGAGAGTCTGTGCTTCTTTGAATATGGTTGGCCAATAAAATCCAACATCAAAAACTTTCTTTGCGGTAATTGAAGGTCCATAATGTCCCCCACTGGGTCTATGTTTTGAACCGTGAACACATGGCATAGTTTTATGATAGTTGGCTGGAAATGGTGCCATGAATGGAATAGCCTTTATTCTTCCTTCCTCACACATGAGGTGAATCTCTTCTGTGGTAAGTTCATTCAATTGCTCCTCATCGTGGTAAAGTTTAACACGGTGTCCGTTAACAATGAAGCTTCCTTTATGTTTGTCATATAATTCAATATATCCGGATGGATAACTATGTTTGACTATGAACGGTCCACACCACTTCGATCTGAGTTTTGGAGCTTTGAACTTGTATTTAGAGTTGTACAAGAGAACTTTGTCTCCAGCCTTAAATTTTTTTCTAACTCTAAGTTTCTTGTCATGATAGGCTTTGGTTCGAGCTTTGTCTCCAGCCTCATCGAGCTCATGCAACTGCAAAAATCATTTTTCTCCTGCAAGTTTAAGATCTGGATTTCAACTTCGTAGGGCCCAGTAAGCGCGATGTTCGATTTCAAACGGCAAATGGCGCGTTTTTCCATACAGAAGTTGGTACGGAGTGGTGCCGATTGGAGTTTTGTAGGCTGTACGGAATGCCCACAGAGCGTCATCTAATTTTCTCAACCATATAGACTGATTGTCTTTGACTGTCTTTTCAAGAATTCTTTTTAAGGCTCTGTTGGTGTTTTCAACCTGGCCACTGGTCTGTGGATGGTAAGCTGTGGCTATACGATGATGTACTCTATACCTTTTTAAGATTTTCTCCATTTGACGGTTACAGAAGTGAGTTCCTCTATCACTAATGAGAGCTTTCGGGATTCCGAAACGAGAGAAAAGCTTTTTCAAGAAATTGACTACAACACGTGCGTCATTAGTGGGTGGTGGTAACTTAGCTATCACATCGATTTTTTGCTTTGTCAACCTCTAGTCCTTTACTGGAGACTTTGTGTCCTAACACAATTCACTCACTCACCAAGAAGTGACACTTCTCCCAGTTGAGAACTAGGTGTCCTTGTTTAAAACGAATTAACATCTGCTCGAGATTAGTTTAGCACGAATCAAATGAATCTCCAAATACCGAGAAATCGTCCATGAAAAATTCCATGGAGGTTTCGAGCATGTGTTAAAAAATGGCTATCATGCACCTTTGAAAAGTTACTGGTGCGTTGCAAAGACCAAAGGGCATACGCTTGTAGGCGTAGGTTCCATAAGGGCAAGTGAAAGTGGTCTTTTCCTGATCGGCTGGTTCGATGGGAATTTGAAAGTATCCAGAAAATCCGTCAAGAAAACAAATGAACTTGTTTCCTGCTAATCTTTCCAGCATTTGATCCATGAAGGGTAGAGGAAAATGATCCTTTCGGGTGGCTTCATTCAGCTTACGATAGTCGATACAAACATGGCATCCTGTGACGGTTCTTGTTGGAACAAGTTCGTTATCTTCATTTGTCACTGACTACGCGAGATCTCACTCCTTTTTATATATAGATAAATATAAATATATAACAAGGATCAAAATCCACGAAATCAATTTTTGATATCGAATTCTTGAAGCAGTAAACGAATCTTGCGTATACAGAGTTCATGGTTTTTAACATGTTTTTTTGTTTCTGAAAACGATATTTTATTGCCAGCGTGGATCGTGAACACAACTGTTTTTGAAAGAACAAGGTACGATCAAAACTTGTCGAATGCAAAAACTACGACGAGTAACTCTTTTTCGGTCACTGTATAGTTTTATTGTGTGCTATTCAGAGTTTTGCTAGCAAAGTGGATGGGTCAAAAATGTTTTTCTTCGCGTTGGCCTAGCACGACTCATACGGAAAATCGCTTGCATCGCACATAAGTTCAAATGGCAGCGACCAATTAGGTAAAATCATAATAGGTGCATTCGTTAACTTTTTTTAAGAGTTTCGAATGCCTTGTTGCACTCTTCATCGAAGTTAAAGACTAAGTCTTTTTTGAGAAGTTTTGTCATGGGTCGGGAGATCTTGGAAAAATCTTTTATGAATCGGTGGGTAAATTTTGGCATGGTCCTAGAAACTGCTTAACGGCTCTCTGACGTTAGTGGGTGGTGGTAACTTAAGCTATATGTCAATTTTTGCCTTTTAACGTCTTTAGTCTATTACAGAGACTCTTGTGGCCAAGCACTATGCCCTCGGGTCTCCATTGTCAAGTGACGGTTGCGTTCGCTAACTTTTATTTAAGGGATCGATTGGTCCTTGTAGCATCTCTTCATCGAAGTTAAAGACTAAGTCTTTTTCGAGAAGTTTTGTCATGGGTCGGGAGATCTTGGAAAAATATTTTATGAATCGGCGGTATAAGATATTGGCATGCTAAGAAATTTAACGGCTTTGACGTTAGTGGGGTGTTTGGTTAACTTAGTATCATGTCAATTTTTTCTTTATCGACTTCTAGTCCTTTACAAGAGACTTTGTTGCCTAGCACAATGCCCTCGGTCACCATAAAGTGACACTTTTCCCAGTTTAGAACTAAGTGTGGCTGTTTACATCGAATTAGCATTTGCTCTAAATTATTTAAGCATGAATCGAATGAATCTCCAAATATTAAGAAATCGTCCAAAAAGACTTCCATGGAGGTTTCGAGCATATCCTAAAAAATTGCAATCATGCACCTTTGAAAAGTTACCGGTGCGTTGCAAAGACCAAAAGGCATACTCTTGTAGGCATAGGTTCTATAAGGGCAAGTGAAAGTGGTCTTTTCATCGGCTGGTTCGCTGGGAATTTGAAAATATCCAGAGAATCCGTCAAGAAAACAAAAGAACTTGTTTCCGGCTAATCTTTCCAGCATTTGATTTATGAAGGGTAAAGGAAAATGATCCTTTTGGATGGCTTCATTCAACTTACGGTAGTCGATACAAACACGCCATCCTATTACTATTCGTGTTGGAACGAGTTCGCTGTCTTTATTTGTCACAACGGCCATTCCTTCCTGTTTTTTTGGCACGGCAATGCACTAGGACTTTCCAAGGGCTATCTTCGAATGGCAAAGATGATTACCCGCATTTAGGAGTTGTAATCTCTTTTTAATGACTTTTTTTGTTGGGGTTAAGTCGACGTTTAGTCATGAATTGATGTTTACATCGTCCCTCAATAATAGATTGGTATTTGCAAAATGGATGGGGCTAATTCCTGGAATATCAGATGTTTTCCAAGCGAATGCTTCTTTTTGGTTCTTGAGAACTGAAAGAAGTCATTCCTTTTCATTATGTTCGAGTAAAGCTGATATGACTACTGGGAGAAGAGAATTTTCCTCCAGAAAGGCATATTCTAGATGTTTTGGAAGAGATTTCATCTCAATATCGGTTGGTGGATCTTGGATTGCATGTCCTGATTCTTTAGTTTCATCTATTGGTGGTAATTCTCTCAAAATCGTCTTTCACTTTCATTCACTCTTGAACACTCCTTGACATGAATTTATCGAATTCTTTATCGAGTGGTGTTTCACTTATCTTTTCTGATGTATTTAAGAATGGTTTAGAATCGTCAAGCAGATCATCGAGTTCATCCTCAGTAATTTCATCGATAACATCCATGCGGAAGCATGTGTCGTCATTCACGTCTTGGAACGCTGCGCATAGCTTTATTCGGATGAAGTTGCTCTATTTACTCTAATTTCTAAATTGAGTTTTTGTTCTTACACTTTATGCTGGCATCGGCGGTTATGCCAAGAACGTTTTCCTAAAATTAGGAGGGACTCTTTCATTCTTCCTCTATTTGCTGGATAACGAATCTACAGGAACACGTTATTTCCCAACTTGAACGAGTATTATGTTCTCAGCAACTCCTCCTTAGGTTACTGGTAAGTTTGATATGCTATGGCGAACACTCATCCTTAGTGGGTTTTTTAGAGTTGTTTGCCAAAAAGTGCGAAGAGTATAGTGAATACTGGATCAAAGATTGATTACTTGCGCCAGACATCGGCCAAGGAGAGATATTCTATTGAGTTTGCAGGGGATTATTAGAAAAACTTTCTGGAGGTTAAGCTTCCGTGGTTCTTGTTTTGAGAAATTGCTTGAGAGTCCTCAGTAAGAAGGCAGCAGAGATTTGTCGATCTTACTTTATGATGCTTTACAAGATCTTCTCAAAAACTTTGCCGATAATTAGGCATGCCTGCAAAGACGTCATACGAGGGGGTAGATGTTGATCCTTGACTTCTTTGATATATCTTAAAATTGGCATATCGTGCCTCATTTTTCTTTGTTAGTGGTGTGGATATGGGAATTTTTGCTTATAGGCTTTGAGTGGCGGTGTATCAGTCTGAATTGGTTTCTTGGGTAGAGGTTCTGCCACTTTTTTTGACTTCTTCTGCCTCGTATTCACTATCGTCAAGGTAGATGGCAGTTTTGGTGTTTGGGTGGACTGGTGGTTCGAGTTTATAGGTCTTATCCACTGCGTGGTGAAATACGACATTCTCGTGTCATTGTCGAGCGAGGCGGTTGGTCGTAGGCTTATCTATTTGATGTTGAAGGTATTGGTTGGTTTTGGGTATTGTTAGGCAGCGTACCCGGGGGTCTTAAAGATTGGTGATCAGCAATTCTACCATAACTTTGTTTCAAGGTCTTGAATCGCAACTTGGTGATTCTTTTGTACCGTTCTTCACTCTTTGGGTTTTGTGATTGTAGAACTGGTTCTTGAACTAAATCATTTGCTGGTTTTTGTGCTGATAATGAACACTATCAGGTTTTCTCGAAAATTTGTGCATTATGAATTTGTCTGTTTCTTTTTTGGGTAAATGTGGAATTGGCGGGTTTTCTTCACTAGGGTTTGAGTTTCGGTTTTCATTACGATCGCGCCAATTGCTAGAATTTTGACCATAATAATTTTCTTGATATCCTACTCAATATCCTCCGGATGCATAGTTTGCTTCTTCCTCATTGGGTCCTCCCGTAGGTTTATCGTCGCAATCCGATGATGGATGGGGTCCTCCATATTTTTTGCATCCATCTCTCATTTCTTTCATGTCTCCTCTGATCTCTTTGAATTGGGAATCAATCCTTGTCGTTAAGGCTTCTATTTTTTCCAATAATGGTGAATTTTCTTCACTTTCGGCGAGGAAAAGGTTTTACGAGGGGTTTTGGTTTTGTTTCTTTTAACCATCGAGTTTGAGCAGAACGCTCGAGTCCTCGAGCAACTAATGTGCTTCATTTAGGGTTTTGTAGAGGAAGATTCATTCGGCGTCTAAGATAGCTTGGGTTCGTTCATTTAGTCCGTGGTAAAATATTTGGATTATGGTTCCTCGTCCTAAACCATGTCCATGACAAGTACGAAGTAGATCCTTCATTCGTAGCCAAACGTCAACTAGTGATTCGTGATGTTGTTGGGTGAAACCTCGTAATTTCTTCTATGAGTCGGTTCAAACATACGGGGTGGAAAGAATCGGCTTACGAAAGCTTGTCTCGTTTCTTCCCAAGTGGTTATCACACCGGGACTTAGTTCGTTGAACCAAATCTTGGCTTCTCCCGCTAGGGATGATGGAAAAAATTTTAGTTTGATGGCATCCGCGTTGTTGTTGCCATAACGGAACATTCCACATACTTCAACAAATTCGGCGATGTGCTTATGCGGATCGGCCCGTGAGTGTCCGTTGAATTTTCGATCTTTGATCATGGAAATATGGTGTCCTTTGACGGTGAAGTTGTCTCCATGGTTCAACGCGGACCAATAGCGGCCTCGGGAGTGGGGTGCTACGGCGATTGATTTCACACTGGGTTGTTGGTCGCTGGCCAATAGGACTCCCCCATCTTTCCCCGCTTCAAAGACCGCTTCCACATTAATCCAATCGCCCCATTACCCACACCCCCCTCAACATCCTAACCAATCCCCGTACCGCACCACCGCTCACCATCTCCTGCACACGCGAACCCCCCCATTGGGAAGGGTTAGGTCAAAAAATGAGGTTTCTGGAACTACTTCGGCTTTCCCAAAGCAGATTCTGAAAGTGGATAATTTTAGTGTTTGGAACTCGGTCTTTAATGGGTATGAATGAATTTTACTTCTTTTTCTTTCTTAAGGTTTGGTGGATAAACGTTTATTTCGTCGATTAAGGGAGTAATTAGGTTTGTCAAGCAGAAAATGTTGGCTTTCAAGGGCAAAAATCAATAAGATTCAAGCAATGAATTTAGTAAAGATTGGTTAAAAAAGTGGGATTTTTTTCGAAAGAAGCGAGCTGCGGCTCCGGCGGCAGAGGGCTCGTCGAGGGGTTGCACCGGGGCTCCAAAGTGATGCGTCGGGTGGCTCCAAGGGTTCTGTGATTTTTTTTTTGAAACGTGGCACCTAGGGACAAATAGGATCACAAGATCTAAATTGTAAAACACAATCAAATCCCTGGCAGCGGCGCCAAAAACATGATGCGTGCGATACGGGTTAGTTTTAAATTTATAACTCGGTATACCAAATCTTTAAGCAACACACACGAGCAAGTGAACTCGTCTGTAGTAGCAAGATATTAAATGGTAAGCCGGGATCGTTCGCGGAGATTTGGGTGTTTCGACTTGATAAAGATTTCGATGATAAAAGTCCTAAGATGCAAGCAAGCAATGATGAAAGTAATTTGATAATAAATAGATGTACTTGGTTGGTTTATGGGAATCTGGTCGATTATGAGGGTGGCAAAGACACTAAAAGTTGAGATTAAAAGCATTGGAGGTTATCCAATCTAATGTTTTTAAAACTTTTTACCTTCGTCAAGACGCCTAGTGACAAAAACAAGCATTTGGCACAATCAATCAATTCAAGATTAAGGCAACCTCTATGAGTTTGATTCGCGGTTCATTTCACAAACCATAGACATCGATAATTATGTTTCCTTGTTAACCGAACCCTAGAAATGGTCAATACAAAGGTCAGAGGATCGTAGACTTCAAAAAGGCGACATTGATTTGATTAAAATATCCCTTTGTTTCTTTAGGCCTATGAGTATGTCTCAACCAGAACAATTCGGGTTGATGAAAACTTTGCCACTTTTAGAACATAAGACAAATGGATCTAAGATTAGCTTGAAATTGAATTAAATGCCACACTATCATATCGATTCGTCATTCACAAAATTATCTAACCAACAGCTCATAAAGGGACTAGCAACTTACATTAAAACAAGACTTAATTTCTAGATAAAATAATGCATTCATAAACATAATGAAAGTTCTTATAAAAGTATTGCAAAAGCTTAAAGGAATGTAAACTAAGTAATGATAAACTTGTGACTTAGAAGGATCCTTCTTCCTTCTTGACTTTCCTGGAGCTTCTTCCTGACTTTCCTGGACTTAGATGGTTTTAGAGAGGAGTGGTGGCTATGAGGATTAGGATTTAGGGTTAGAGAAGTGGTGAGGTGTGTGTTAAAATGAGGCATATGAGTCTCTTATTTATACTACTATTTTATGTCGGTTCTAGGGCCTAAAGGGGTGTCCAAAGTCGATTTAGAGGGTCTAGATCCTTCTTGGTTATTCAGGTTTCTTCTAGAGTGAAATGAAAAACATAGGCTCTAAGAGCCGGGCAGCACAAACTCCTGTCGGGCGGCACGCCTTCTGCCTGGCGGTAGACTCTCCAGCCGGGCGACTGGGAGGTCGCTGGTGGAATCTTTTTGTTGGATCTTTCATTTAATGCTCCTGCTCGAGTTGTGCTTGGCCGTGGGTCTTCGTACTTCACCATATCTTCATTACAACTTGATCTTAGGTACTTGGCAAGCTAGGAGTAATTTCTTTCGTCTTCTTTGAGATTGCTTCTGCTACTTGATCTTGGACACGGGAATTCTTCGTACTTGAGATTAATCTCTGCAAGTTGCCCCCCCCCCTTTTTTTTTTTTTTTTTTTTTTTGTTTTTTTTTTTTTTTTTTTTTTTTTACCCTTTCTCCTTTTCTTGTTTCTTTGTATTTGGCTTGCATTACACTAGAAAGCATATTTGACCATTTTGAGTATAAACCATAGGTAACTGACCAAATAACTATACAAAAGTATGAATAACGCTCCTAAAACATACTTGATTTAAGCGTTATCAGATGCCGTTATCGTTTGTGGAAAGAAGGTTGTCCGTATACCTTATGGAAACAAGAAGCTGACAGTCGAAAGTGACAAAGGTGTGTCTCGACTAAAGGTCATATCTTGTATTAAGGCCTGTAAGTATATCGAGCGAGGTTGTCATTTATTTTTGGCACATGTGACTGAGAAGAAATCAAAGGAGAAACGATTGGAAGACGTATTTATAATTCGTTACTTTCCTGAGGTGTTTCCTGAGGAGTTGCCAGGATTACCACCGTCGAGGCAAGTATAATTTTGAATTGATCTAGTATCGGGGGCTGCACCTGTTGCACGTGCACCATATAGATTAGCACCGTCTGAGATGAGAGAGTTGTCGGTACAACTGCAAGAGCTGTTAGAGTAAGGATTTATTCGTCCGAGTTCATCACCGTGGGGAGCACCAGTGTTGTTTGTGAAGAATAAAGATGGATCTTTTAGAAAGTGTATAGATTACCGCGAGTTGAACAAGTTGACTGTCAAGAATCGTTATCCTCTCCCAAGAATTGATGATTTATTTGACAAACTTCAAGGTTCTAGCGTGTATTCTAAGATCAATATGCGGTCAAGATATCACCAGTTACGCATTAAGGAAGAGGACATCCCAATTACAACATTTAGAACTCAGTATGATCACTTTGAGTTCCAAGTGATGCCGTTTGGATTAACTAATGCGCCTACTATGTTTATGGACTTGATGAACCGAGTATGCAAGCCATATCTTGATAAGTTCGTCATAGTGTTCATCGATGATATTTTGGTTTATTCCAAGGATGAAGAATATCATGGAAAGCATTTAAAGACTGTTTTGGAGCTACTTAAGAAAGAGAGATTGCATGCCAAGTTTTCAAACTGTGATTTTTAGCTAGATTCGGTACAATTTCTCGGTCATGTGATTGATCGTAATGGTGTTCAATTGATGATCTACCAAGATCGAAGCAATTACGACATTTGAGCATGCCCAACGACGCAATGGAGGGTGCGACCAATTCCTGGATGACTAGGTTATTTATAGGAGGTTTATTGAGTTTTTGTTTGATTTCCAGCATGATAAGTGTGACTCAGAAAGATAAGATATATGAGGGGGGTAAAAGAAGAAGCAGGAAGCTTTTTTTCAGACATTGGTGAAAGCAAAGTTTTGTGAGTGCACCGATCTTAGCATTGCGCGACCGAGGAACGAAAAGAATTTCGCGGTGTATTATGATGCGTCACTTAAAGGTTATGGGGCCGTGTTGATGCAAAGAGAAAAGGTGATAGAGTATGCTTCTCGACAATTAAAAGTTCATGAAGAGAATTACTCTACTCACGATTTGGAGTTGGGAGCCGTTGTTTTCGCTCTTAGGTTATGGAGAAATTATTTGTATGGGACAAAGTGTGTGGTTTTCATCAAGCAACAAGAGCCTACAATCTTTTTGAAATAGAAAGATCTTACTTGAGACAACAGAGATGGATTGAGTTGTTGAGCGATTATGATTGTGAAATTCGGTATCATCCCGGAAAATCAAATGTTGTGGCTGACGCCTTAAGTCGAAAGGAAAGGAATAAGCCATTGCGTGTTCGAGATTTAATGATGACTGTTCACAACGATCTACTAAAGCAGATTCGTGAATCTCAAAAGGAAGCGATGAAAAGGAAGAATATAAGGGGCAGAGAAATTGGGGAGATTGATTAAGCAAATATTCGAGTTTCGCCCTGATGGAACACATTGTTTTGGAAATCGTGTTTGGTTTCTACGATTTGGTGGATTGAGGGATTTGGTTATGCATGAATCGATAAGGCTCCAAAGTATTCTTATCATCGGGATTTTCGTGACAAGATGTATAAGATTTTGGTGTTGTACTGGTGGTACCGAATATGAAGTTGAATTGGCAGTATGTACAAGTGTTTGACTTGTGCGAAGGTTAAAGCTGAGCATCAGAAACCGTCTGGATTGCTGCAACAACCTGAGATTCCAGTTTGGAAGTGGGAAAGGATTACTATGGATTTTGTGAATGGGCTACCTAGAACGTCGAGTGGGTATGATACAATTTGGGTCATTGTCGATCGACTGACTAAATCAGCTCATTTCCTACCGATGAAGAAAAAAAATAGCATGGAGAAGCTCACACGACTTTACTTGAAGGAGGTAGTGTGTAGGGATGGTGTTCCTGTTTCGATCATTTCGGATTAAGATAGCCACTTTGCGTCGAGATTCTAGAAATCGCTTCAGGAAGCGTTAGGGACGAATTTAGACATGAGTACCGCCTACCACCCTCAAAAGGATAGTCAAAGCGAAAGGACTGCTGTTCAAACGCTTGAAGTTTATTGGTGTCTCCGTGTGATGAATTTGGAAAGTAGTTGGGATCGCTATCTGCCATTGGTCGAGTTCTCATATAGAAATAGTTATCATGCAAGTATTAAGGCTGCACCATATGAGGCTTTGTACGGACGGAAATGTAGATCACCTGTGTGCTGGAGTGAGGTTGGGGATAGCTAACTCATCGATCCAGAATTGATTCATGAAACGACCAAGAAGATTGTTCAGATTAAGAACCACTTGTTAATTTCCCGTAGTCGCCAGAAAAGCTACGCGGATAGAAGAACTAAGCCGTTAGAATTGAAGTCGATGATATGGTACTGCTCATGGTATCACCGTGGAAGGGCGCTGTACGTTTTGGAAAGCACGGAAAGTTAAGTCCACATTACATTAGGCCATTCAAGATTCTAGCTAGAGTTGGTCCTGTAGCTTATAGGTTGGAGTTACCTAAAGAGTTGAAAGGGATTCATAGTACTTTTCATGCTTTGATTCTTAAGAAATGTTTAACGGAAGACGATATTGTTGTTCTGATAGATGAGATTCAACTGGATGATAAGTTGCATATGATTGAAGAGCTAGTGGAAATTGTTGATAGAGAGGTCAAGCGACTTAAGCAAAGTCGAATACCTATTGTTAAAGTTCATTGGAATTCTCAAAGAGGTCCAGAATTTACTTGGGAACGTGAGGATCAGATTAAGAAAAAGTACCCTCATCTTTATACAAGTAAGGACGAAGCGAGGAAGAGTAGATAAGTCAAGCTGAGCACCGGGACGACGCTCCCTAAAGGAAGGGAGAATGTAACAACCCGATTTTCAAGTCAACGTTTATCCCGAGCTATGATAATTATTTTTGCTACGTAATTAATTATAGTCGTTTATGCTATGTGAGGTTTGATGAAATTTCCATTTATTGGGTAATTTCAAGCCGTGATTGAGTTTCTATTTGTTTTTAGCATCTGAGAAAGTCAGAAAAAATTATATTATTGCTCCGAGAGCGTGATTATGTTATTTTTGTATTTTACTAGGTTTCCTCTCGTAGTTTTGTAAAAAAACCGCTGTTTAAGGTGTGTTTTACGTGATTTAATGTTTCATTAAACGTTTTAAAGAAAAATTAGTGGGACGAATTTAAAATATTTACTAATGTGGTGTGACCCGAGTCTTTGGCCGATTTTATTAACAAAATAAATGCTTTGTACTAACTTTGAAGGAGTAATAAGAAGGAAGGACTAGAATTTCCAAGATGTCAAAGTTGTTTTCTATAAATAACACAACACACACACATTATAACACTTTACAAAAATATCACTCTCTTCCTCCTCCTCCCTACTCCACCGACCACCCTTCACCATCTCATTTTCCTATTGATTTCCGACATGCATTAAAATCCGTTTACATATTATTAATCCTTGTATCAAGGCCTACAAATCCCACTATTAAAATCCTACATGCAATAAGTTTTGAAGAAGTTAGATTTTTGGTTGGTTCTTGAATATTTCGTGTATAAGGAGGTGTTTAAAATTGCTAGATTGTTGTTATTAGCAATTGGTTTGATCGAAAAAGGTTTTGATTGGTTTGTTTGGGTTTCGTCCGATTTCAAAGAGCAGGGGGAAGCCATAGTTGGCTTTTGTTATAGCATTGTAAGCTTCTATTTATGTTTATGTGTTAGATATTAGAAAAAGACTCGGCCACCCCGTGTATTTTACTGTTTATTATAGCTCGTAGTTTAATAGTTAATAGTATGTTTTTCGGTTTTAAGTCGGGTACGAATACCCGGTATATTGTAAGTACTATATATAGCCTCTTCTAACTTTGGAAGAAGCAAGCTAGTCAATTATTACTTGTATTGAGAAATACTTTCTCTTCAGATATTCTCTCTCAAGTGTTTTCTCTCTCTAAAAACTAGCCAAATCTAAGAATCGACCCGGTGTTATGATATAGGAGACTAGACCACAATTGGTATCGGAGCTAATGGGGATGAGTAGATCGTGTGTATGTGCGATTGCTTGCTTGGATTTAGTCGAAAAAATGTACCCTTTGAAGGCACTAGCTTGTTTTTTTTGAAGATCTTCCGAATTTTGTTGTTTGTATGATAATGTTGGAGGAGTTTCTTTAGCTATTACCTTATGGTACTGTGTTGTGCAAAAGAAATCAAGCAAAATCGTTCAAAAGGGTGATTTATAGGTGATTTTGTGTGAAAAACGTCGTTGTTCTTCGTGGAGAGTTGCCAGAATTTCTTCACGGCGGTTTGCTGAAAAATATTATTTTATTAAGTAGGTTACCAACCCTCTGACACACGGCGGGTTGCTTAGGTGGCGAGTTGCTCAAGAGGCGAGTTGTTACTAAGCAGCGAGTTGGTTACCGGCGGTTTGAACAGGCGGCGAGTTGCTCAGAAGCGAGTTGCTTTATACTAAGCAGCGGTTTGCTTACCAGCGGTTTGAACAGGTTATCAGCGGGTTGAATATTTTAAATAGCAAATATCTTAAGGAAACTCTGGCGGTTTGAAAACTCAACGGCGGTTTGATTAAAATATTCTTCGCGGCTTGTTGCTTTGCAGCGAGTTGTGTTCGGCGAGTTGCCATAAAATTCCACCAGCGAGTTGCCTTAATTATTCGCGGCGGGTTGACATACCTTCCACTCGTTAATCTAAGGGTTTATGAAAGTATATTGTTTTGTGCCAAAAGATAAGACGTTAGTCGATTAGATTTGGATACTGAATTCCCAAAATAAAGCTGAGGATGTGAAGCTCGAGTTAAAAATGACAGAATCGAGAGCCTTCATAATCCGGGAATACCTGGACAAATAAAACACAAGACAAGATGTTTAATATTAAACAGGATTAATTAAATTAAATTTGAAATGGCAGAAGACTCTTTATCACAACAACACTCTGAATCACAAAGAACACAAGACTTATTTATTACTACTACTAAGCTAGGATAAGCATGAGGTGCCTCTCACGAAGCGCTTGTTTAGGGTCCCGACGCTTGACCCGTCCCTCGAATTTATTAGTCTATGGGGAACGTTTGGAGATCCGGGACAACCTCGGTTGGTATATCCCCTCCAAAGTAGTGTTTTATACGATGACCATTCACTTTAAAGTTGGGCCCGGAGTTTTGAGACTAGTCGACGGTGCCATAAGGAAAATTGGACAACGGTGAATGGTCTCCAGACCGAGGGGTTTCAATTTGCCCGAGAAATCTTCAGTTAGAGTTGAAAAGGTAGGACACGATCACCAAGGTTGAAAAAACGAGGATCAACTTTTTGTATTCTTTTTGTTTTTTTTTAACTATACAATTTTTTTTTCTTTTTTTTAGTTATCTTTTTTTTTTTTTTTTTTGTCAATTTTTTTTTTTTTTTTTTTTTTTTTTTTTGATTTAGCATCGTGTATCTCTTGGTCTTCTCGTTATTAGATTAAAGATTTTCGTTATAGCCTGTCACGAAGTTCGTTTAGTTCCCCATTTAGTGAACTTTACTGTGAGCACAAAGCGTTGAATATCAAAATTGGTTATGCTTGAGAGTCCCAGTAAGCATTTTGCTTAGCTCGGCACGGTAGATGAATGCTTCCCGTACACAAGCTTTTATGGAAGTACACCGATGGGTGTTTTGTAAACTGTGCGGAAGGCCCATAAAGCATCATCTAATGTGTTTGTTCCGACAAGGAAGCACTGGAATTTTTTTTCTCCCACGGTTCTCTCAAGAATACGCTCTTAACCTCGATTTGTCACCTCTACTTGCCCACTTGTTTGTGGTGGTGGTATGCGGTGGAGGTCGGTATGAGTGGACTCTGTACTTAAGCATGACTTTTGTAAAAGTGGTATTGGCAAAAGTGAGTTCCGGCGATACACTTTTGATAGTGGGTCGTGCACAAATCGAGAGAAGAGAGTTTTCAAAAATTTGCAAACGACTCGGCTGTCATTGTGTGGGGAGAACTTTTGCTTCGAAACCATTTTGCAAAAAATAGTCAACAGCCACGAGTATGTTACTTGTCCCTTTGGAAGACGGGAACGGCCCCAATAAAATCAATTACCCCAGATGTCAACGATTTCGCAATCTCTGGATGGAGTTTTGTTTGGATTCTCATACAGTTGCGTATTTTTCCTTGAGTTGACAAATGTCAAACGGGTGACAAAGTCATGGGCATCCTTGTAGATGGTGGCCAAATAGAATCCTGAATCGAAAATTTTTCTTGCTGTGTAATTTGCTCATTGTGTCCTCCAGTTAGGTCACTGTGGCGAAAAGCTTTGGGAATGTCTAAAGCTTCTTTGCCCCGAAACACAAGTCTTATCACTGATCAGCTCTAGTTTTTTAAACGAAGGGTCATCTCTAGAAATATATGCTTGACATCTTGAGAATTTATTTTTTGTAGGGATTTCATTCCTTGATAGGAATTTCCCCGCATGGTAATTTGCAAATCTGCAAAACCATGGGGTACTTTGATTTGAAGAGCATAGAACATGAGTTTCGAGAGGAAATGCCATCATTGATTTCTTTTCTTCTGGTTTGTCTTGATGGGAATTTCGAGTCTGGACAGGTATGATCGGCGGCGAGATTCTCAGGCTCCCTTTTTGTTCGAATTTCAATGTCAAATTCTTGGAGAATAATTACCTGTTATGAGTCTTGCCTTAGCATCCTTTGGCAAAAGAGAGGGGGTTACTTGATGGACTCAGGAATTGGTCAGTATCACTATGCTTTTAGACATATAACTAGATTGACCGAAAATTTCTTCAAAGGCTATAACTTACAGCACTAATTCTTTTTTCTTGTAGTAGTGTATGAGTTTGAGCCTCGTCATAGACTGCTAGCATAGTGTATAGGTTGAAAATGATTGTTTTTTTTTTTTGCCCGGGACTGATCCCAATTGCGATTGTGCTGCATCCGCACATCAGTTTCAAAAGGCAAAGTCCCAGTGGAGAGAATTTAAGATAGGAGCTCAGTCAGTTTTCTTTGAGTTGTATTAAAGAATCGATACACTTCTTAGATAATAAAAAAAGACAAATGGAGTCTCTTTTTCAAGCAAATGAGTCATAGGACGGGCAATTTTCGAGAAGTCCTGAATGAATCGCCGGTTATAATCCGGCTGTTTGTTATACCTTTCTATCCTGTTTCTACATTGGGTGCCAAGGAACTACGGACACCTTTGACGTACGTCGGATGAGGGAGTTTAGTAGTTACTTCGACGTTAGCTCTATCAACCTCAAGTCCCGACTTAGAAATTTTATGTCCGAGAACAATGCCTTCCTTTACCATGAAATGGCTCTTTTCCCAGTTTAAAGATAAATTGGTGTCTTCACACCGCTTCAACATCTTTTTCAAATGGGTTAGGCACGTAGAAAAAGAGTCTCCAAAGACCGAAAAGTCATCCATAAATACTTCCTCGTTTTCTCATCATATCGTTGGAAGTTGCCATCATACATCTTTGGAACGTGCCGGAGCATTGCATAGCCAAAAAGGCAATGCGACGATGAGCAAAGTTCCGGTGGTGGTTTAGTATTGTTTTATTATGGGCATGTGATATGATTGTCTTGGCTGGTTGTCTTTCTGGGTCAAATGGGATTTGAAGTAAACCCGAGAAGTTTAAAAATGGACATCCAATGCCTAGAAAAACCTTAAAACGAATCCAGGACATAAACCTTCCCCACTTCTCATTTTGCCGTCTGCTCTCTCAATCTCTCCACCCATTTTCAACCTCCTTCTACCCAACGCTATTATCCCCCTACCTCGCGCGCTTCTCATACTCTTATCATCTTGCCACACCATCGGACTCTGCAATATTCCATCATTCTTAATAAGATTTGATCAAATATAAGCCAAGATCAAGTCAAGAAAACCACGACAACGAGACTATTTGATACCCGTGCACTTGTTTCTTCAATTATTACTCCGTTTTAACCCTAAATCCCACATTGTAATATCTTGTAATTACTTTAATACCCGACCTTTACACCCTTATTTCATCTATCCTTCATTCTCCATTTATAAACACATGTTACCTGGAAAATGACTCTTGAAAACCATGCCGAGCACAAACATACTGACCAGCACTTCTGTAAACTCATTTTGAACTCATTTTAAAACTTTTACCATTGCTCAAATAACACACACAAGGATTTATTCTAGATGCTCCCTAAGCCAGCTTATTCACAAGCAGCTCTGGACCTTCTCTTGGTTCAAAATGAAGCCCATCTCTTCTCTTCCTACCACAAACAGTTGCGGCACTTACAAACACCATCCAACACATTCAAGCTGATCTCTAGACTCCAATCTGATTTCTAGCCTCTACACATCACTTACTAGCTACAACACATGTCAAGAATAGATCCTAAGCATTGGCTTTACTCGCCTTGGTCTCAATATGGGTATAATAGGAGCCTCTTATGTGTTCATTTCAACTTGCACCACACCTCCTCCTCTATAACCTTCTAGGCAGCAATCCTTTGCTCCCTTTTGTTCCTATGATCATTGAAGAGTTCAAGTAGCGAATGCCCTAAATATTGAAGCCCCGGGTAAAGATTCAAGGGCGTACGAGTGGAAATCACTACCTGAATGGACCCGTTTCCACATTTTTGATCATTTGAAGCCAACCCAGGCTCTATTGGAATCGTGTTATGAGTGTGTGCTACTAGCATCCGCTGATTCGGTCTATTGCGACCTGTGTGATAGTGGTTTCGCTCTGCATGGAGAGAGTTACGTCAGGTTTTAAGGGTTAAAGTTTCATATCTCCAATTCATGCTCATTTACCGTCTTTGATCCAAAACGTACACCGAAAACCTAAGTGTCGGTTTTTTTTTTTTTTAAACTAAATGTGCACAATATAATGGTTGTAAATTAGTTAAGTTACAAATCTATCTGCATGCTTAAAAATGGTTAAGAAAAACTCTAGTCTGTTTATTGATTTTTATGAAGGAATTTGAACTTAAAAACACTGCGTTTAAGACGCTTTGAAACCCTTAATAGGACCCGTTGGCTGTCATAGCTTAACGAATCGTTATTTGCAAACATATGGTTAGTGGTGAGCTGGGTTGACTATCTTATCGGGTCGTGCTAGTCAGATGTTTGTGTGGTGTTTTCTTGAGTGTGAAATGTTAAAAGAGAGATATAGAATCTGTCTGCCTATCCGTCAATGAAAGTGTTGCTACAGTATCCGGCAGTAGCGTGATTGTGCCGTTAGGCGCTAGACGCGTGGTACATGTGTGTGTTTATGATGAAGAGTCGGTATAATCCATGCAAGGGTATAAATCGTACCTTTCGGAAACTTTATAACTAAAAGGACTAAATGTGTTCATTTTATCAAAGAGTTATTAACTCCGGGATTCTATTATGTCATTTTCAAAGTCCAAGGTTTAATTGGAATATCTCAAAGTTGAAGACCAAAGTAGTAAATAGTGCAAACTTGGGGTCTACTTGCAATTTTCAAACCCTAGGTGTTAATGTACATTTTGAAAAAGTATAACTACGATTATATGTCTCAAATCCTCTCAAAAAACATACTTTAAATTAATGTCTCCTCGTGCGTTAACATTTCCAGATATTGATTAAATCACTTAAAAAACCTGACAATCGGAAAGCTATATTGTACCACATACTAGGGTACAATACTGGCCTCTTGTTGCGCTGAATGATGTTAACGACGAGGTTTGTAACATTCTGGACTTCATGCGCACGCTCTAGTGAGACTGCGATGTTGGGTTTTACGATTTTAAAGTGGCCCGTAGCTCTCTCCGTTCAATAAACGTTTACTGGAATGATCTTGAATTATGATTGGTCGCCGGAGACGTGGTAGATCTCGCATTAATTGCCAACTTCGCTTCAAATACAAGAATGCTGTCGCATGTAATCTGTCTCTAAACTCTCTAATATTGGTTCTAATAAGTACGAATTCTTTCATATTAGATTGACATGATTCTGTGAGACTTTCGCGGATTGTGTGATGTGGTTGTTTACAATCATGTTTTTGCTTAGTTATCGCATCTCATATTCTACCCTGTTTAAGCGTTGTGGTAAAGGTCGGTCTAGTTCTCTTCATTTGGTGGGAGATATAATATTACATCGTATAGGTGTATCAGTGTGAGGAATCATAACCTCGCTTAGATACTAATAAAAATAAATTTTAAACCCCTGCGAGGGGCGGTTAACTATGAGTAGATGGAGAGAAACTCTCACTGAATCTCATGTTTTGTGTCTCAATAAGTGCGATAAAGTTGTTGTGTCCCGAACCTCATTGACATTAGCTATATATTGCAGGATAATGGAGTGTTTGCGCTCTTTCCAGCTGGCGTGTGTCGAAGACTCACAGATCTCTGAGCACTGCTCGTCTGTCAACATAAGACTCGGCTTGTGACTATGTAGGTTTAACTTGTTGTTGCGATTCAATGAGAGAGCTGCACATAGAATGGTTTCTGATGTAGTGACCTACACTCGCGTATGAATGTGTAGATCGAGATCAGTCTCACATAAAGTCGGTGGCACTCTTGTTCTCTGTGCGGCGGTCGATAGAACTCGCTCTGTACGATGTGAGTGCGCTGTACTTCTCACTCCTGTCTATCTGATATTGTTGTATATGTCTCTAGTGTGCTAATGTATTGAGCTTGAATAACTCCTATTAGTCGTTCATTTGGACTTTCAAGTCATTAATGTGACTTCGAAGTTGTTAAATAGACTTATTGGATTAATTAACATATGTTTGATCATTTGAGCTTACAATTTCAGTCTGAACGTTAAAAATTGACATCTGGACAAAGTACTTTGTGTTTCATACAAGCAGGACCAAACAGGACCCAAATTAAGGCAACACGGTATACTAACATATGTAACTCCAGCTTTCTTGTTAATAAAAATAACAAGGATCCAATTAACCTCAACCTATACCAAATATACCACAAACAATTTTATTACACAGAAAATTCTTACTATTAAATGGAAAACCAAAATCAGATATCATCAAAGCGAACACACATCCAGAAAGTGATCTAGACACTCTGTTACCTCTAGAAAGTTAAGAATGTGTAATGTTGTAAGACCATGTATCACACATTAAATATGGTATCAATATTCTTTCACTTACATTATTCGATTTCGGTAGAGAGAAGCTCAGTGATATATGTCTCGATCTAGAGCGTAGATAGCTTCTCGACATTCGGTGTGAGAATAGTGTAGCCTTTCAGTAATAGGTTAGTCGCCTTCAGCAGCTCGAGATGTTTGTGTAGGTTGTGTCTTAGACGTGAAAGTTCTGCGATAGGGCAGGACTAATTTGTATGATGATTTGGAGATAACGCGTTGGGTGTGTGGATTGTCCACAAACACAACATCGTGTTGTGCTCTATAATAGATGGGTGCTCTCTCTAGATTATCGGATGATGTTTCTCGATCCTAGAGATGCGCCGGTTAAGTTGAGGATAGTAGTACAGTATATCATTAAAGATGCAGTGTGGGCGATTCCGTGCATCTTGTGCAGAGCAGTGAGTATTATGTAAAGTCATGTCTAGTGATATGTATATAGTAGGAGTAAGGAGGTGAGACGGAATTCTCTGTCGACCACAAGGAGTATGAGATTCGTGGATGGTTAAGATGAGAACTCAAGTTCAAAACTAGCATACACTTTAATACACATCGGTAAGTGATCTCAAAGCTTATCGATCTTCAATATAGAGATATCAGATAGAAGTGGCTGCTGGGTGAGCCGCCATTGATTTCGCGGATACAGCGCGTATGTTTGATATAGTCCTTAAGAGCATCTCTCGTCTTGAGATTTCTATAGAAATGTAATTTGCAATCAGTGTAGACATTGTGAATCTCACGCGTCTGTGATGGTCGATTTGTCTAGAGATGTTATGTGCTCTTAGTATGAGTGTGTGTTAGTAATAGCAGAGAGTAGTGAGATTTTGTTGAGTTCGTTGCGGGTCAGGTTGATCTCGTCGAAGTGGCACACTAGTCTGTGGCTCTCGACACTGTCGGATAGGGTGTAGTGGTGCATAGTGATGACATAGTTGTAGAGTTACTCTTGTAGCGCAAGAAGCTATTACGTGTATGTGGGTTGTGTTGATAGAGAGGAGTGTCAACATGGCGACTTCTTGTAGATTCGGAAGCGGTTGTGCACTTGTCCGGGTGCGTGGATGGTTCAAAGAGTCAACAAAACGAAGGTCAGTTGGAAATTGAACTTTTCCCACATTTACAAAGACATCTTCAGCCATAAACGATCATTTCAGTGATTGAATACGATCTGCAAGCTTAGAGTCATGCAAGTCAGTCGGGGGTCGATTTTGGAAGAGATAGACTTTTCTCATTACAGAATAAGGTCTTGAGATAATGCTCGCACAAGGAATCGGCCAATGCGTTGCATGTAGTTAATCCCCGTAATTCAATGGGAATCTGAAATCGGCAGGGTCTCCAAGTGTCTTTGGGTAATTTTGAGATGACCGTGAACAGTTTTCATTCAAAGGAGTTCTTGCCAGTTTCGCTCAATTTTTCTTTGTTTCCAATCTGAGGTTTTAAAGTTGAAGCAATTTAGGCTTAGTAGCATCAAGGCATCGGTTAAAGCTTAATCTCGAATACTATTAAATCTCTAAAGATTTATAGGAATTTCTCGATTTTGATCGTTAGCTTTTTCCTTGCGCACTTTCATCTTTCTTCTTGATGGAGATGGAATTGATGCTTTGGAATTGGATATGCTGACAACAGGATGACAACCATTGGGCTCAGGATTTGAATTACGAGACTGAATTTGAACAACAGGAGGGTTGGACGTCTTCGTGCTTCCGTTATTAGCAGGAGGCATCGTTGTCATTTGTCACTGGGTGTCTTGTTTAATTGTCTTTCGGTCCTTGGATGGGTAAACACACTTCGGGTTGTGATACCTTTTAATTTCCTTTTGGGTTGGTATACAGTCGTTACCAGGCAAGGTTTCGAACCGGAAGTAGAAGCTTGTTTTAGCAGAGTAGTAACAAATTTTGAATAGCATATCGGTCAAATTTGCCATTGGGATTGAAGGTTTTGACCTTGTTTTGATGTTCTCAACACTGCATCATTGGCTCTTTTGACATATCTTTCAAAAATCTGTTTTGACACACGTAGTGTCTGAGGAGAGGTCATGATGAGCTATGGTGATTAATACTGGTTGTGTTCAGAAATAGTATAAAAAGTCAGTATATATAGAGTTCTTTTAACTCTTCGGAAAAACTTACAGATAAATCATGATGCCCACCAATAATATTTAGTTGAAGGGTCGTACAAGCATTTTATGCTAAGGAATCACCTATTTAATCACTAGATCCTATTCACTCCACCGCTTTATATTTGACTATATCTTCTGATTCATTACCACCATCAACTACGATTTAATCCTCATATTTTCTTTCTTCCTGAAGAACTACTCTACCACCTAAGATCGTATCATAGAGTCATTTCTTCGCTATTCTGTCTTTGATCAACGTAGGGGTGTATTTGAATTTCGCATGATACTCTATACCCGCGGTAGTACGAAGATACTAATTCTGTGACTCTTGGTTGGAATGGTTGATGTCGTGTGTGTCTTTGATTGAGAGTTGATCGTGTCCACATTCTGTGTTGGATCTCACGCTTGTTTAGTGTATTATGTTTGGATAGAGACAGAGCGAATGTCAGTAGTCGATAAGCTGTGAAGGTAAGAAACGTAGGGAAATAGGATACGACAATTGGTATTTTGAGACACGTGAGCAGGTGGTCGATATGAGATCCGAATGAGTGCGTGCTGTAGCGTTAGGAAGTAGGTGGGCTCCGCTAGAATCGAGATAATTTTGAATTACTTAGATGAACTCTATCTTCACCACATCGAGAAAATGGAGGCAAGGACGTTATTGATTAAGAATGATCATTACGAAGGTATAGTGGACGAACTAAAGACCGGACATCCTCAAGAAAATTCCATACTCAGATTATTAAACTTTCAAAAGAGGAAATTAAGGCAAAAGGACAAGTTTGCCTTTGCTCACCCACTGTATTTACAAATTTTGAAAAAAATCATAAGGTAATCCAAGAGTCAATCCAAAGGACAGGAGGATCTTTAGGAGATGTCATCTTCGGCTCAAATCAACAAAATCTTAAATAGTTTCAGCTTTATCCTTGCACATGGGTGTGTGGATATAAATTAAAACGCTTTGTCAATTCTTGACTATGTACCAGAAAAAGCAAGATATTTATAAAGGCTAAATCCGTTTTCACTATCTTATTGTTTACCAAAATTATCGCTCTTTATCATTTATTTCACTACATGCATCATTATCTTCGTCGTTATGAATCATCATAAACCTCATAAGTGCTTCCAAAAGTCAAAAAATAAGACATTATTCTTTTAAGCATTTTAGCATCACATTCTCTTACTTTTCAAAAACTTTTTGAGGGTCATTATTATTACGGTTTATCTTATGTTGATAGAGATGCTCCAAAAGGGACGTCAAAATCCGGAAACACCAAGCCATAACTTTGGAATGCCATCCGTGCAAACTGATGCTGATTTTCCAGCAGCACCTGAAGCACGGACTACTGCCATGGTTCGTGTAGTAATTCTATCTCGAACTCCTGCAGTGAAAACGGCGGGAAAATACAAAAGAGTTTTACCAGTGTCAACCTTTCTTGTTTAATGACAGGAAGGAGCAGTACTAGTAGGCCTTTATTCGCTGGTTATGAACGAACCGAATCAGTTATTTCTCTCGAAGAAATTGCTAATGGGAAAATAAAGTAAACATTTGCTATGGTACTTTAACTGCGGAGCCTTGTCTGGTGGAATGCATATGCCCACCTATGGGATAAGAGCACGTCTAATCGATCCACCTAGACTTGAGCTAAAGAAGGCTTATGACGAATAGTTATTATCCTCGGATTGAGATCAGAGAAAAATGGAAGAGAACTTTCTCAATCTGAGTGTTAAAGGGCAAATGACCTTAAATCCTATGTTAGTAAGATTCCAAGAATTAACACCTTGTGTTTCCAAACATGGTGCCTAAATATGAGAAATCTTGGAAGCTTTTAACGGAGGTCTACCTCGATAGCATTGATGGAAATACGTTACTGCTCGAAACTCAAACTTTACCCCGACGGAAGCCAATCAACAACTTATCTAGTGGTTAATGGGATCAGATAATATAAAATTGGGCGATTCTGTGCAAGAAACCAATGATCATTAACAAAAATTAGATAGATAAGAGAAACACCATCGACAACAATCAACAAACTACCCTAAATACCACCCAAAGATTAACCACTTCAAACATATCGTAAAAATGACATCTAACAAAGATTAACCACAACATTACAACCGTAACGTTGATTACCACAACAGCTGACTAGAAGACAAGAAACCTTTTAAAAAGTTTATACTGCCCCGCCAATGGGGTATATTGGGAATCGTCCTTATGCAAAAGATGTAGAATACATCACACAGGTCTTGCAGTGGTCCAAGTGTCAGGTTTTTGCAACAAGATTGCAACGGATCCTTAAGTTACTGCTAAAAACAAAAGATCAACCGCTGGAAAACAACTTTGATGAATTCAAGTTCATCTAGTATCTTCTTCAATCTGAAAACCACGATCATAAGCTTCACTCCTTGTTGTTAATTATGTTTTAGAATACCTCAACTATATACGTAAAATAAGTATCAGCTATTTTGGAGTTCTAGTCTCCGTATGTAAAAGATTATCCCTGAAATAAATAAATTGTATGTCAATTACATTTGTTATTCTAATGATATCAAAATCTGTTTCATTTGTCAACTTCATTAAAATTCTATTATATTCAACTATGGATACTCTCCTCATTACATTTGCGAACATAAATTTTTCATCTCAATTATATGGGCTATCAGTACAATCAAGCATCGCAAATTATGTAAATTATTTATTACCATATTCATTGTTTTTATGCTTAGGTAAGACGGATTTATGATTCATCTTTTTGAATATGAAATTTTTTTTTTTATTTTTTTTTTAGGAATGAGTCTTCATTTGAATAAGGAAATTATAAATCTCTGAAACTATGAATTTTATATATTCTCAGTTACAAGGGAGATGGACGCTTCTTTTTGGTAAGTGACTAATTATAAATAAGTAGGCTTAAGTATATAACATACGTACAAACAAGTTTCTTTTAATCCGTTTGTACAAACAATCCCTTAATCATTATCCTTATTACCTTCATTACTACCTTCATCATCTATTCATTTCAAAATCTGTATCTTACGTGATTAGCAACTCCCTTCAAATCGCAAATCATTCCTTGACTTCAATTCATTTCACTGAAAAGATCGTGCAAATTCGTCAACACTTGCAAGCTGCATCGACAAAGAAGTTACGCCAATGTGAGGCGAAAGCCTTTAGAACTTCAAGTTGGCAATCGTGTTATGTTGAAAGCATCACCTCGCAAAGATATCTTTCGATTCGGAAAACGAGGAAAGCTTAATCCCCGATACATTGGACCATTCAAAATCCTTGAACGAATTGGCCCAGTGGCATACAAACTAGAGCTTCCTGAAGAGCTTAGTAGTATCCACAATACTTTCCACGTTTCTAATCTCAAGAAGTGCTTATCCGATGAATCTCTTATTATTCCAATGAAAGAACTTCAACTCGACGACAAACTCAACTTTGTAGAAGGACCAGTGGAAATTATGGATCGTGAAATCAAGCAACTTAAGCGAAGTCGTATTCCTATAATCAAAGTGCGATGAAACTCTAAAAGTACGACCAGAGTTTACATGGGAACGCGAAGATAAAATTCGTGCTAAATATCCTCATCTGTTTTCAATCATCTCTTCGAAATTCAATTAAATCTCGGGACGAGATTTCTGTAAGGATGGGGGACTATAACAACCCGTAATTTTCATAAATGTAAATATCCATCTATTAAGTTAGATGATGTACAATCTATCAATTATATATGAACTCACCTTTTTCAGGGAAATTTTTCGCTTTATTACATTACTTACTTTGCCAATATCTCGATGTACAACATTTCTTGCATAACTAAAGTTAACGGGCTCAGGCAACCTACATATGGCAATCCTATCTTCATATATGTCAAGCAATCATCATAATATATCAAGTCAATATCATAATATCATTTTTACAAAGTACATTATTCCTATAATGTACCATTCGCAACGTTATATCAAAACGGGCTTTAAACCGTTATCGTATGCCTTTAAACCCTAATTCCATGAAGGATTAACATCTAAAGTGAATGCACAAGCTACTAAAGCATATGTACAAGTAATATAACATCTCATTTGAAATATAAAATCTCTTCAAATCAAAGTACAAGTCCTTAAAAGCTCAATATACAAGTCATTAAGTATGATCTCCAAAATAGTCGTTTTACCTCCGTTTTCATTCTAATCTCTTCACCACCACTTGTGTACAAGCTACTACACTCAATATACAATGTTTAAACCCTAATTATTCTATTCATAAACTTTCATACATCTTTTTACACTCAAAACCCTAATTCAAAACCCTAAACCCTAAAACCGAGCTAGTTTCTAAATCATGACCCGTTTCTTGATTTTTATCCATTGTAAACCCAAACCAACTCTCAAATAAGTTATAATAACATAAATTACAACATTATCAATCACATTCCATCATTATTTCACCATATTAACAACAATGTACAAGAAATAAATCTAGAAAACCCTAATTATGCCCTAATGGACCCGAAACTCATAACCTTTGCATTTTGACCCATTTTGAAAGTTTTTCTTGCATTCAAGCACCTTGATGATGGACCTACTTGAAGTGCAAGCTGCTTAAAAGGACCTCTCTCAAATATCTACTCCATTCTTGGTCTTGAAATGAACCACATCACCCCTTTTTCTTTCTCCCTAATTAAATGTACCCGTATACACCTTTCTTTCATTTTAACCCATTCCAAAGTCCTATATTGCAATCAAGCACATCCATGACTAAAAGCTACTTCATCCTAAATTCTTACAAGCCCTCACACAAATATCTACTTCATTTATAGATTAAAAATGGCACATGGTTTCCTTTTTCTTCCTTTCATAGCCGCGGCATCACAAGGAGCATCCAACTCACCATAGCTAGTTTCTAGCTTAAACAACACATCCTCTAGCTTATCCTCATCATCCTCTAGACCTCCTATATGTCCTCTCCTGGTCACATAGCTTACCTTAGCCTCCAAGCTCATTTCGAGTATAAATAGGGGCATAAACCTTTCATTGTAACTCATCCCCCACTTCCTCCTCTATAACCCTTACATAGAAGCAATACTTTACTCTAAAAGATCCTAAGAGGTCTTAAGAAGGCTCAAGTACAGAAAGGAAGCAAAAGAAACCAAGAAACGAAGCCCTGGAGTTGTTATTCTAGGAGTACGAAGCTAAAAGTCCCGATTCTGATCCGTTTCTAAGCTATAAGCTCAAGACCAGGTTCTCTAAGCTTATATTTTGTATTCATATCCTCATAATGTTCATATGATCTTGCTAAAATCATAATATAAAGCTTTGAATTCAAAAACCTATGTGTTATACCTTTTTGATCCAAAACCGTACACCCGAAACCCTAATTTTATGTTTTTGCTTAATCTATAAACTAAACTTGTAAATTATTGTTATAATCTATCCCAATAACGAAAACGCGCGGGTTTTATGCTCAAAATATTTCATATTTTGCGTTGCATAACGAATCGTTATTTTAAACTTGCGTTGCATTAAATCTTCATATTTTAGTTTATTATAACTTATAAATGTCTATTGAAATATTAAAAGAAGCTTGCATGGCAATTTGGACATGTTTTGTAAACATCATATGTTCATATTTTCTTGCTATAAATCATAATATAAAAGCTGAACTCAAAAAACCTAAGTGGTTATGCCTTTTGGTTCCAAAACCGTACACCCGAAACCCAATTCATGTTTTTTACTTAAACTTATGAGTAAAACTTGTAAAAATTTTGTTATAAATCCTATCCTAATAAGCTATTAAATGTAAAATAAAGTGCTTGGATAAGTCATAAGAGAAGTTGACCTTAAAACCCGCGCTTTTTCATTTTGAACCCCTAATTTGACCCGTATACCTTTTAACTTAACGATCGTTAAACTTTAAACTTAGTTGTTTAAATCTTCATATTTTATGTTGGATTATAACTATAAATGACTATTGTAATGTAAATTAAGCTTGCATGCAATTTGGACATGTTTTGTATTTTAAAATCCTATCAAGGGGTAAACATAGTAAATTTCAGAAACTATAACTAAAAGGACTAAAAGTGTCATTTTATCAAAGAAGATATAACTATAGGGTCTAATATGTCTCTTTTTTAAAGTATAAAGGTTTTACTTGGTATATCAATAAAAGGTTGAAGTACCAAAGTCGTAAAAATGCAAACCCTAGGGGCTACTTCATTTTTCCAAACCCAGGGTCTAAAATGAAAATTTTTGAAAAAAGGGTAAAATTCCAATACCATAACATTTATAACTAACTTTATAATTAACGCTCATCGTGCTTAACATCTCCAGATATTGAATAAAATGCTTAAAACTGCTTATGTTCTAATCCTTATATCATTTGCAACAACGATGTTGCTTTCAAATCATGTCCCGAATCCTATCATACCACAATACTAGGGAGCTTCATATTAAGAAGTTTCATCTTGGTACTAACGTTCTGTCTGATGTTATGTTTACATTTAAAGTGCCCTACTCACAAACTTTACTAAATGTACTTCTAAACGATGATGGCCCGAACGTGTTAGATAATTTTTATATCAAAATCCAAACATGATATCCAAAAACTTATATATACAATTCAAACTAAAGACTTCCATATATTAACTCAGGTCTTATCTGTGATTGCCGGTTGATTCGTACCTTCATTCCCTATACATTAGCTATCAATTTCCCTATAACTGTTCAGGTGAGTTCATAGCCTCGCATTTCAATCTTTTAACTATTTCATAAACCCGCGAGGGGGATACATGCTATAAACATGAATGCAATTATTTCTGTATACTATTTTAATTTACTATTGCCAAAGTAATTGCTTTGTCGTTAAGTCCCCATAATCATAAACCGTTAATTACTTTACGGAGTAAGTGCGAATGATGTGAATAGATCTATTTGGGTCGAACTCCCTGTTGGTGTACCCAGTTACGTGTAACCAATTGCACATCATTAGAAATCACACGGATGTTTTGGCAAAGGTATCCGCACAAGCTATAACGTATCACCATACCCTAAGGCTTCAGATTCATGAGCTAATGGCAATAATAAATATGTTTTTCAATACCGGGTGTATATCAACGTAACCCAAATATCGCATTTGCATTCAAATTATATTACTTAAACCTATGGATTTTACTCAACCTTTGTGTTGACTTTTTAGTAATACCCCAGATTAGCTTCCGCTGCTATATGTAAAAATGGGGGTGTTACAGATTTGGTATCAGAGCTAACGTTATAGAGAACAAGGTTAAAACCTTAACTATAACTACTTTTCTTTTTCCATCCAAGAAAGTCTTCCGTGCCGCTAT